>JBBPBX010056046.1:0-22897 GCA_038048925.1 Garcialebias charrua
TATATATATACAGTATATATATAGTATATATATATGAAGTAAACATGAGGGAGCCACCATATTGTGTCTTTAAACACATATACGGTGCCACCCAGATGTAAAGGATTTTAACAGGGGTCAGTATTAAGCTGACCTCTTTATCCTTAATTAATTTACTTATTCAGATTGAATAGTAATTTCACGGATTCTTTTCTTTTTCAGTTTACCCAATATTTCTGTGATCTTTATGATGGATAAATAAATAAAGCCATTAAGTGACAGAGACGTTAACTTAGTTTGATATGTCAAAGACACTACCATTTATTTAAAATAAATCAACTAAATTAACACCATTACACTTCCCAGCTGGCATTCGACCGACATTAAACGTTTAAATATGGTTGAAATAGCGTCAGTTTAAGAAAAAACATTCATTCAACATCAAAACAATGTTGAACACCAAACCATTGAAATGGTGTTGTTAACTCACTATGGATTCACCTTTGAAATATAAACCAGTTTTGAGTTGTATGTATTATCAACATTATTTTTCACAAACGTGACTAAAAGATTTTGCTGGAATATGTTAGTTGAAAAATAACCTTGTTCCAACATCCAATCAATGTTGATTAATTAACGTTGGAAAAGTGTTGACACATGAATACTGATTCAATGTTGAAACCTCAACTATGAATCTAATGTTTGAGTTCTTATTTTCTCCCGGCGTCTTTTCGGAACTTTTTTTTTTTTTGTATGGTGAACGGTGTGCGCACTAGATGGCGGTAATACACCGGAAGGTTGTAAACTGCCGTAAAACCTCACAGAAGAAGAAGAAGAAGAAGAAGAAGAAGAAGAAGAAGAAGAAGAAGAAGAAGAAGAAGAAGAAGAAGAAGAAGAAGAAGAAGATTGATTTTTCACAAAACTTTATTTACACAATAATAAAATTAACACAACAGTGTTAAAAATGTGATCAGGACATCAGCAAGCTTAAAATAAAATAAAATATTTACATGAGGAGCTTGTTGTATTGTATTTCTCCCTGATCAGAAATGGTGCATAAAACCTTCTTAAATCCCCACAGTTTCACAAAACTCTCCAAGTGTCCAGTGTCTCTGTGGAAGCAAAACTCCAGCGCCAGTCTGGCCTTGATGTTGCACTTCCACAGAGCCACGGCATCAAGTTGAGGTCCAGCCTGCAGTCTGTCCCTGCGAGACAAATAAACAGCCATTTTTGCTTCGGCTACCAGAAAGTTCAAAGTTTGGGATTTAAACTTTGTGGCTTTGCTGTAACGTACTCCATTAATGAAAACCGATTTGGTGAAAACAATGTCAAAGAGGCTAAAGATCGTTGTCATTAGATTAAACAGATCAATCAGTCTAGCACAATCTGTAAAAACATGAAAAACACTCTCAGACAGACTGCAAAAAGGACACTCGTTTAAAACCTCAGGATTGATGACCGATAAAAACGAGTTTGTTGCAATGGCACCGTGAAGGATCCTCCATTGAAGATCGCCAGTCCGTTTCTTTATTGGAGGTTTGTAAAGAGTCCTCCACTGGGGCCTCTGATTTCCAAGTTTGTTGTCCCACACGCTGACAGCTCTGTTTTGCAGAGTTCTCTTGTTCAGGATCTTAACATAAGTCTTGTAAAGTACTTTTTGACCAGTTCTGCACAAGTTCATCTTTGGGTCTATATTGTTTAGCAGAGGACCACTGTCTTTTGCAAAGTTAGGATCCAGGTTAATGTCTGGGAAAGGGTCCATTGGGTCAGGCGGGCGATCCCCTGTGAACCACTGTTGTAGCAGACATTTCTCTCCAGCTGTCATCTTCTCCTTCACCAAGTTCAGGAAGCGTTGCACCAGTCTGACTGACCGGAAACCAAGCAACGAAGCCACCTCTCCGGCGTTGGAGAAACCTGGTCCGGCCGTCTCCACCAAGCGCCTCAGGGTCACCATCCCAGAATCGCACAGTGCCTTTGACAGTCCTGGCACTGTGCTATCACAAACATCCATTCTTGCTTCACATACTAGTGGTTCCTCTAAGAGCCAATGCAGAGAATTATACACTTTCAATCTGTTTGGTTTAAAAAAGGAAAACACTTTGAAAACACTCTGATAAAACAGGGGCACATCTTTTATCTTTAAAAGGCTAACATTAGTTAGAAACAGAGCAGCATCTAGCCCCAGCCCGTTCACATGTCTGAGGATGCAGCTGGCCACGTCTCTCCACACAGTGTCAGGAGATCCTGCCAGGTATTTCTGGAGGAACTGCATCCGAAACGTGGCTGTTCTGCTGGCCAGGTGGACAAGGCCCTGTCCCCCTTCTTCTCTTGGTAAGAACAGGACTGACTGTGGCACCCAATGTCGGCCATCCCAAAAGAAATCGACCATCTCAGATTGTATTTTTACCAACAGGTCTGGAGGTGGGTCTAGAACAGAAAGTTTGTGCCACAGTTGTGATGCAACCAAGTTGTTTAACACCAGTACTCTGCCTCTGTAGGACATTTTTGAGTGTATCCATTTCCATTTTTCCAATTTATTCTTGACTTTTTGCACCACATTGTCCCAGTTTTTCTGTACTGAAGAAGAAGAAGAAGAAGAAGAAGAAGAAGAAGAAGAAGAAGAAGAAGAAGAAGAAGAAGAAGAAGAAGAAGAAGAAGAAGAAGAACGGTGTGCGCATGCGTTGAGTGGATGCATTGTCTCTTGGTCACAGAGGCTTTGCTACAACAACAGTAAGTAAAGTTTTGTAAATCTAGCACATTAGTTAATAAACCCTAACAAACTTTGAACGATTATTTTGGGGGCATACAGTCAACAGCAGAATTTACCAACGGCTAAGCTGTGCGCCGATATTTTTGAGCTGTATATTTCGAGCTTCGAGATTTTTTTCGAGCTAGCTAGCTCGGACCGCATGCTACCGTCTGCTAGCTACTGTCCGAGCTAGCTACACTGGCGGTGAGCCGCCGTGCGGAGCCAACAGTTGATAATGAGTGCGTATTTGCTGCGGAGGTCGGACCGGAGCGGAACGCATGTAGTGTAGGGGCTAGCAGTCCACTATTAGCGCGGGCTAGCTAGCTAGCTATCCCGCCCGGGATAGCGCCCAGTGTTAGCGCTATCCCGCGCTAACACTGGGCTGTTGTATTGTGATGGTCTGCTAAATGAGGTGGTTGGAAAAAAAAGAGCTGGAGTTTAATGTTTTTTTGTGGTCTGCTCTGTTAGGCCACTAAGCCTAAAATGTCTCAGAAATATGTTTAACATTAAACGATAAAACTTATCCCCCATACTGCCCATCGATCAATGACTTTTTTTAATCATGTGCTTTAAAAAAAAAAAAAAACATTGTTCCCCCTCTTATATCAGTCAGCATTGGCTGTGGTCACACAAAGATAAATGTTAATGTTACATGAACTAAGCAGAGGGTGTAATATTAATCTGCTGATGGAGAATGTGCAGAGTCACCCAGCACATTTCACACCCGCTTCATGGGTATTTGTCTAAACAGATGCCAGAACCCTGTTAGGAACTCAAACTGTTCTTCTGCTTCGTGTGTAGGCAGATGAGGCCTACCACATCGGGCCGCCTCCTTCCCAACAGAGTTACCTCTCCATGGAGAAAGTTTTAGAAGTGGCCAGGAGGTCTGGGTCCCATGTGAGGAACACGACACTCAGGCCACTTTTTCTCCTTAAAGTCATAAAGAACGTTTCACCCTCCATCTTTAAAAAAATAATAATTTCCACCTTTCTCTTCATTAAACGTTACACGTTTGTGTTTACAGGCAGTCCATCCTGGTTATGGCTTCCTGTCAGAAAACACAGAGTTTGCAGAAGCTTGTAAACAGGAAGGAATCATCTTCATCGGACCGCCTTCTTCAGCCATCCGAGACATGGGCATCAAGAGGTGACCCACCTTCCTGAAACACATATTTTTGAGTTTTTCTGATGAGGACTGAGCGTCTTTGCAACTGTAGACATTTTTTTCCAAAAGTTATAATGCAAGTTTTTTTTTCTTGTCTCAGCACATCCAAACACATCATGTCAGCTGCTGGGGTGCCAATCATAGGTGGTTACCATGGAGAGGACCAAACCAACGAGAGGCTGCAGGCAGAGGCTGCAAAGATTGGTTATCCTGTGATGATCAAGGCAGTCCGTGGAGGAGGAGGGAAGGTGAAAGGACGCAGAGAAGAACTGAAATAACTTTGATAGCATAACTTCCACGAGCTTGATTTGAACCTTGCGTGTTTTAGGGAATGCGTATCGCCCGGTCAGACTCGGACTTCATCGAACAGCTGGAGTCAGCGAGACGTGAAGCCAGGAAGTCCTTCAATGATGACGTCATGCTTATTGAGAAGTTCGTAGAGGATCCCAGGTACGCTCAGAGGACTGTTTGATTTGGTCTTTGAAGAACTAGCAAGTTTTCAAATGTCTCGCTGTGTGTTGTTGGCAGACATGTAGAGGTTCAAGTGTTTGGAGACATGCACGGTAACGCCGTCTATCTGTTTGAGAGGGACTGCAGCGTCCAGCGGAGACATCAGAAGATCATAGAGGAAGCTCCAGGGGTGAGTGGAGTTCACAGCTGTTTACATTTAAAACAGATGTCCGTTTGACACGGTTTAATCAAAACAGAGGGTTTATATTCAGCATCTTTGTCACATGAGACATTTTAAATTCAAAGATCCGGACTTGAAGTTGAGGTACTTTTTGTGAAGTAATCCTTCCATCGGTTGTGTAATTGTGACATTATTTTCTTCTTAATATTTGTTTTTAGTCCCGTGAATTATTTGAGTAAAAACATGATTTATTTATTTATTTTAATTTATTCATTTTAAATTAAAACGCAAAACAATTTCACATATTGTATGAAAACAAAACATAAAATGAAAGGTAGCAGAAAGAAGAAGAATCTTATTATACCTGCCCCTTTTTTAAAACAATCAATTGAAAAATCAATTCAAACAATAATCATCTATAAATAACAGAACAAAATGAATAACTCATCCCAATTTTCAATTTCTAGTACATTTCACATTTAACTAATTTATATGTGTTTTTTCAACAATTTAGTTTTGATCATTCTCTTAAACATAAACATTGAATTTGCTTTTTTTTTTTTACATAATTTTCCAAACCATTCCACAATCCAATTCCCTGTATTGAAGTAGATCGTCCCTTTAATCTGGTTTTGTACTGTGGTTTTACAAAAATCTCTGTTCCCTTAAGATTGTAGCAACTTAGGGATTTAACTGCAGGCAGCTTTTTGTGGTCAGTGAGGCTTCAAAAGTGTGAGGGATCTTAAGAAGCATTTTGTTTTGAAGCTTTTTTCATGAATCACAACAGGTTACCAGCACCTTCTTCACCTGAGGTTTAAATTATGTGGATATGTTTTATAGACACTTGTGAACATGTTTATCCTTTACCTTCCTCCATATTTCCACCTGGACTTTCTCAGCCTGGGATAAGCCCTGAGGTTCGGAGGAAACTTGGAGAGGCAGCTGTCAGAGCAGCTAAAGCCGTGAGCTACGTTGGAGCAGGTGAAGACACGCAAAGCTAAACTCCTCCCACCACAGCGACTTATTACACACACCCACTACAAATGTTGTGATCCATTCCTGCAGGTACTGTGGAGTTTATAATGGACGCTCAGCACAACTTCTACTTCATGGAGATGAACACGAGGCTGCAGGTGGAGCATCCCGTCACCGAGATGATCACTGGAACCGACCTGGTGGAGTGGCAGCTCAGGGTGAGACGGAGAGCTGAAAACTCTCTGGAAACCATAACTTATACTAAAAGTTTAGTTTATTTTGTAATAAAAATCTCTTCCAGGTGGCAGCAGGGGAGCCCCTGCCCCTCCTCCAGGACGACATAACCCTGAGGGGCCACTCGTTTGAGGCTCGTATCTACGCTGAGGACCCAAACAACGACTTCCTTCCGGGAGCGGGGCCTCTGCTGCATCTGTCCACGCCTTCAGCAGACCAACACACACGCATAGAGACCGGGGTCAGAGAAGGTACGTGTACCCCCATTTGAGAAACAGTGCCTAACAGAGCAGACAAAAACATTAAACTCCAGCTCTTTTTTTTTCAACCACCTCATTTAGCAGACAACAGTCCAGTGTTAGTGTTAATGTTTTTGTCTGCTCTGTTAGGCCACTAAGCCTAAAATGTCTCAGAAATATGTTTAACATTAAACGATAAAACTTAATTATCCCCTATACTGCCTACTCCTCCACAAACGACAAATGCTCATTTTGGTATGTATTTGTGTGAGACCCGTTTTGTCTTTGAGTATCAAATATTTTTAAGTTTAGTATTCCACTGTTTCTCAAATGGGGGTACACGTACCCCTTGGGGTACTTGGAAACCTTGTGTAAAGTAATTTAAATTTTTGACATATTAACACTTATGTTTAAACCCTCTAAAATGCAGAAAGAACCCCGATGGACATCCCCTCAAGCACTCAATCTCAAATCTTGGGATGCAATGGTAGCAGGAGTCCCTCTGAGTCTCTTTCTAATGATCAAAGGTATTTAATTTAAATATGATCAAAATTAGAGATGTAACAATTCATCTAACTCACGATGCGATGTGTACCAATTTTGCTGTTGCATGCTTTAAACAGATCAGTCAGACCTGGCCAAGACAGGCAGTCCCTTTCTCAGAGGCGGCGTTGGAGGTCGAGGTCTTCCTCTCGTGGACAAAGGTAAATTGTGATCAAAAGTATAATATTGACAGTATAAATGAAGCACTGTAAAAAGGCTGAGTTTGAACAACAACTCTTCTAGGTGGAAGAAAATATTAGTAGATTTACTGACTTCAGCAAATTTCATGTTCTTTTTTTCAGTTCAGCTAAAATTGTGGTGCAAAATTATCATTCCCACTGCTTAAAATTATACTACCATTACAATAGCTGCTGTAGAATGTTTATTTTTTAAACAGATCAGTCAGCCCTGGCCAAGACACCTTTCTCAGAGGCGGCGTTGGAGGTCGAGGTCTTCCTCTCGTGGACAAAGGTAAATTGTGGTCAAAAGTATAATATTGACAGTATAAATGCAGCACGTTGCTTAGTCTGAACAACTTTTACTGACTTCAGCAAATGTCACATGTTCTTTTTTCGCCCCAGTTAAGCTAAAAATTGTGGTGCAAAATTATCATTCCCACTGCTTAAAATTATACCACCATTTACAATAGCTGCTGTAGAAATGTTCTTCTTTTGTGTTTATTTTTTAAACAGATCAGTCAGCCTTGGCCAAGACAGGCAGTCCCTTTCCTGGATATGAGACGCGTCCTGGCTACAGGTTCACCAAAGACACCCTGGGGGTCCTCGAGCAAGTGTACCCAGGCTGAGTGCCCACATCCTGGCTACAGGTTCACCAAAGACACCCTGGGGGTCCAGTAGCAGCTGTACCCAGGCTGAGTGCCCACATCTTCTTTATCTTTTTGATTTTACAGGAAATCTGTATATAAATGTTTAAAATTGATTTAAGTGCTTTAAAAGTTGTTAAAAGCAGAAGCAGAAATGGACAAGAATTCCTTTCAAGGTTCAGTGTTGCCCAATGTTTGGGCCATTTTTTTATTATTATTGTCTAAGACAATAAAGCAGTTTTCTAAATTTCTGGTCTCGGGTTGGATTCTTCCTAGCTGACTGTGTTGTAAACATGTAATGTAGATTAAATTATTTTTCAGACATTTTTGTGATTGCTATGTTCATAGTGAAAATAGACAAGTCCAATTAGGGTGGCACTGTTATATGATGAGATCACATCAGCACCTCAATACTTGAAACAGTGATCAAAATGTATTTTTGTGTCAAACTGTTAAAATGCAGGACTTAATATGTTGAGAAATCTGACGTGGAAATGGCGTTGCTACCTCAACGTTGATTAGATTTGCAAAATCTAAACTAAAATCAATATTGAATAAACGTTGGCAAATTCACCTATGTTGAGAAATTTGACGTAGAAATGATGTTGCTACTTCAACGTTGATTTCAACGTTGAGAATCTGACGTTGAAATGATATTGCTACTTCAACGTTGATTAGATTTGCAAAATCAAAACAAAATTCAACGGTTATCCAACACGACTGTCAGATGTTGATTCAACGGTGACTAGACGTCAAAATGCCAGCTGGGATAGACCAGCAAGAATGACTTCAATCATCTAGAGTCAAAACATGAAAAACACATTGGAGTTTTTTATTTATTTAACTTAGCAACACAAAAAGTTCTCTACTCTTTGGATATGGGGGTGACATTCAAACTTTTAGTGGAAACAGCTGAGCAGGAATGTTGGTCCCATTACAGCTTCCAGTGCTAACATGTGTTTTATGTACAGAGTTTGTACCAACAGGAGACACACATCAGCTTTTATTTTGAAACAACCTCTCAAACGTGACTATCCAGTTCATAATGTTAGCGCGTGCACAACCAAACCGCGTGAGCACTGACTTTTAGAAGTGGAGGCTGCTGGACCGAAGTATAATATTGAACAATTTTACTAGAAATTACAACCATACCTGTTAGAGAACAAACATGTGGTTGGTGGAGGTCTGACGTGAAGCTCCTGCTCCTACACAGAAAAACACACACACAGTCACGAGACTAGATTATCCAAGCACGCGACAACGAGACGTAGCTGCTAACAGCTACACATGCTAACAGCTACACATGCTAACAGCTACACATGCTAACAGCTACACATGCTAACAGCTACACATGTTACAACTACAGATGCTAATAGCTACTAACAGCTACAGATGATAACAGCTACAGATGCTAACAGCTATACATGCTAACAGCTATACATGCTAACAGCTACACATGCTAACAGCTTGTAAAGATTGACGTAATTAATATGGTGCGCTCTTCACCTACGTCATCACTGTGGGACTACTTAAGGCGTGGTGTTGGCGCAGCTGTGGGAAGTTGACAGTTGAGTTGGAGTGGATGGTCAAAGCTTCTGTATGTATCTGCTGAATTATCTGCGTGGAATAAACCTCCTGAACTAAAGCTGAATCGTGGACCTCACTTTGTCCGACTTATCCTGCCCTACAGATGGCGAACTCTACAGGTTATGGGCCCAGCAGGGAGATGGGAGTTCGTTGGCAAAGAATGTGCTTCGACGGATATGAGCGGAACTATGAGCTGTGGGAAACGAAGTTCCTGGGACACCCCCGACTACAAGGTCTGAAAAATACGTTTCTACTGAAAGTCGAGCCAGATGCAGAGGTAGAGGAGGACGACGCAGCGAAAAATGAGAAGGCGTATGCAGAACTGACATCCCTCCAGAAAACCGCAAGTGGCTTCAGGAGCGGAGCAGTGCGAAGAAAAGAAGCTGAAAGGAATTGAAAGAATTTTAAAGAAGCTGGAATGAGCTGAAAGAAGCTGAACCAGGAGCTGAACTGAAAGAAATTGAAAGAAGCTGAAAGGAATTGAAAGAAATTTAAAGAGGCTGGAATGAGCTGAAAGAAGCTGAACCAGTAGCTGGAATGAGCAGAAGCTGACCAGATGATGAAGAAGCAGCAAATGAAGAGGCAGCAGAAGAAGAAGAGCAGCAGCAGGAGGAGCAGGTCCAAGCAGCAGAAGCGAGATGAAGAAGTCGTTTGAAGTCCGTATGAAGAAGCGGATGTTTCTGCTGTCGTGAGAAGTTGGAGAGAGACCTGCTGCTGTGTGTGTTAAGAAGAGGAAGTTGAGACCTTCTGTTGGGGAGACATGTGCTGAAGACCGGGAACCGTGAGTGACCTGCTGGACTATGAGTTTTATTAAATCACCCAGAATGCTAGAAGTTAAAAATGCAGTGGGGGTTTTCACGGCTAAAGTAACACAGATATAAAAGGTTGTATGTTGTACAGAGTCAATAATAATAATAAATTCAATTTATACCGCACTTTTCATTAATAAAAATCTCAAAGTGCTAGTCATGTTGATCATTGTATATAGTATGTGAAACAAAGCAAAGTTTGTGTGTTGTACAGTTTTGTATTTATTTATTTTTGATACAATGAACTGAAAAGAAACAAAAAAAAATGTGTGTAGTATAGTAACTGTGTACAATGATATAATTGAGTGATTTTGTACAGTGAGAGAGCGAGTGGGGGTGTTAAATTTGACGTATAATTAATATGGTGCGCTCTTCACCTACGTCATCATCACTGTGGGACTACTTAAAGAGAAACTAAATGCCCTGTGGAGCTTGAACTCCGCCCCCGAAGCAAATTCAAAAATCTCCCTCAAAATGGACGTGTTGAGAGACAAGGGGGGAGGAGGTGGGGTTTTTTGCTGCCTTCACGCCTCCTCCAGCAAACAACCTAAAACAAACTAAAACTTTAGCCAACAACATAAACCAAGCAACAAAAAAGAATAAACATGTACTGTAGATGTATGTATTTATTCCACCGACTTATCCAAAACAAAAGGCTTTAAAAAAATGAAAATACCACCACAAAGTTCTCCGTGACCGGGAATCGAACCCAGGTCTCCCGGATCTCAACCCAGATATTACGCCACTGACCCAACCAGGCATTCATGCATTGCTCCTCTATCTGAGACTATTTAAACAAATACAACCAGACAGTTTCAATGAAGTGAAAAATATTCTTAAAATAAATAAGTTAAAATACACAAACAACTAGTGCCATTCCGAAAACTATAATATGCTTTGTTGCAGAGCTTTTCAGGAGTGAAATGTACCACTTCCATATAAGGTATGCACTGCAGGGAGGACTGTCTCATCTCCGCAGGGGATTGGCTCTGCTTGAATCAAGTTCGTGACGAAAGCATGCGAAAACACGTCACTGTGCGAATCCTAGACCAACAAGAAAATGAAGGTGCAATAACCTCTGTTCAACCCATAGGGCTACCGTAAACATGTTTTTAGACCAAATATTGCCGATTTAAACAAATACAAACAATTATATGAAAATTAACACAGACATAGTGCTATGAAACCTTTTGAACACATTCTAGGGAGTTTATCAGCTAAAAAAAGTTAAATTTGCATTTATTTCCTCTTTAAGGCGTGGTGTTGGCGCAGCTGTGGGAAGTTGACAGTTGAGTTGGAGTGGATGGTCAAAGCTTCTGTATGTATCTGCTGAATTATCTGCGTGGAATAAACCTCCTGAACTAAAGCTGAATCGTGGACCACACTTTGTCCAACTTATCCTGCCCTACAGATGGCGAACTTAACACAGCTACAGATGCTAACAGCTTCAGATGCTAACAGCTACACATGTTAACAGCTACAGATGATAACAGCTACAGATGATAACAGCTACAGACGATAGTGTGCACAGGAGCAATAAAGACAACCCCAATTAATGCAATACTTATAGAAAGTGGTGAAACTCCGTTAGAAATGAGAAGAACTAAACTGTCATTAACTTACTGGATTAAACTTAAAGGAAGTAAAGAAAATCCTGCAGCAACGACAATTGAGGATTGTTGGGAATATAACAAATATCATAGAAATGGATTTGGGTGGAAAATAAACAAATTAGCGGAAATATATGGAATAGACCATATAGAATTTGCACAGATTAATCCAAAAAGTGTTATCTCACCCTGGTTAATTCCAGAAAGTAAAGTTGATATGAAAATACTAGAAATGAAGCGAGAATGGAATGTAAATGAAATAGGGGTGAACACCAGCAAATACATTAGAGAATCATATTATAATTACATGGAAATTTACACAGATAGCTCAAAAAATACAAAGGGGTGGGTGGGAATAGGAGTTTATATCCCAGAATTTGAAGTTTGTATTTCCAAAAGGATATCAGATCAACTTTCAATATACACAGCAGAGATGGTGGCAGTTATATTTAGCTTACAATGGATTGAGGAGGTTAGACCTGATAGGGTGGTGATATGCACTGATTCAAAGGCTGTCATAGAAAGTATGCAGTCTAAAGGAAACAACAGGAAAGACCTTCTTTTGGAAATACAGCACACATTATTCCGGTTACACAGAGGTGGAATTGATGTACAGTTTTGTTGGGTACCAGCACACGAGGGGGTGGAAGGGAATGAACGAGCAGATAAACTTGCTAAAAAAGCATTGAAAGGAGAAATAACAGTTAATATAACGTTAGGGAAAGGAGAGGGTAAGTCAATTATTAAAGGAAAAGAAAAAGAAAAATGGCAGAAAAGATGGAATGAAGACAAGAAAGGAAGAAGATTATTCAAAATTCAAAAATCGGTTACAATAAATAATTATAGAGAAAGATGTAGAAGAGAAGAGGTGATCGTAATGAGAATGAGGGTAGGCCATACACTTCTAAATGATACAATGTTCTTGATAGGGAAACGGAATGACAGTAAATGTGAGGAATGTGGGAACACAGAAAGTGTAGAACAGGGGTGCTCATTAGGTAGATCGCGATCTACTGGTAGATCTCTAAGGTAGTACTGGTAGATCGCAGCATGTCATTAAAAAAAAATTGTCTGTTCAGTGCCCTGAGATTACTTCTTTTGTGAATTGACGCTATATAAATAAACTGAATTGAATTGAATCTTAGAACATCTTTACTCAGCAAACACAACAGTTTAGGTCAAAATACTATCATTTTAAAGCTACAGTACTATAGTTCATAATTTCTTATCTGGCAACCCGACTGACATGAAAACTACAGCATTTTTCACGTAAATCAGCTTATTTTTTGTTTATTACCCCCAATAAACATTGAAAAAATCCCTAATGTTTCCACAGGTTGTTTTCGTGTAAACGGGGCCTTATAGTAGGTAGATCACTTTGACTTGATCATTTCAAAAGTAGCTCACAAGCTGAAAAAGTCTGAACACCCCTGGTGTAGAACATGTACTGCTTGAGTGCATTAAATATACAAATGAAAGGGACAGATTGAAAAGAAAAGTCAAAGAGGCAGGGAGAGTTTGGAGTTTGGAAGGAATATTAGGGACTGAAGGGGATAAAGATAAAATAAAAGATGTTAGAAAAGAGTTGTTCATTTATCTACATCACCCTTCATCCATCCATCCATTTTCGTCCGCTTATCCGGGGTCGGGTCGCGGGGGTAGCAGCCTAAGTAGGGAGGCCCAGACTTCCCTCTCCCCAGCCACTTGGAGCAGCTCCTCTGGGGGAATCCCAAGGCGTTCCCAGGCCAGCCGAGAAACATAGTCCCTCCAGCGTGTCCTGGGTCTTCCTCTGGGTCTCCTCCCGGTGGGACATGCCCGGAACACCTCACCAGGGAGGCGTCCAGGAGGCATCCTAACCAGATGCCCGAGCCACCTCAACTGGCTCCTCTCGATGTGGAGAAGCAGCGGCTCTACTCCGAGTCCCTCCCGGATGACTGAGCTTCTCACCCTATCTCTAAGGGAGAGTCCAGCCACCCTGCGGAGAAAACTCATTTCAGCCGCTTGTATCCGAGATCTTGTTCTTTCGGTCATAACCCAAAGCTCATGACCATAGATGAGGGTGGGAACGTAGATCGATCGATAAATTGAGAGCTTTGCCTTTTGACTCAGCTCTCTCTTCACCACGACAGACCGGTACAGCGCCCGCTTCACTGCGGACGCTGCACCTATCCGCCTATCGATCTCACGCTCCAGTTTTCCCTCATTCGTGAACAAGATCCCGAGATACTTAAACTCCTCCACTTGGGGAAGGACCTCCTCCCCGACCCGGAGAGGGCATGCTACCCTTTTCCGGCTCAAGACCATGGCCTCGGATTTGGAGGAACTGATCCTCATCCCGGCCGCATCACACTCAGCTGCAAACCGCTCCAGCGAAAGCTGTAGATCACGATCTGATGAAGCCAATAGGACCACATCATCTGCAAAAAACAGAGAAGCGATTCTAAGGCCACCAAAACGGATCCTCTCAACACCTTGGCTGCGCCTAGAAATTCTGTCCATAAAAGTTATGAACAGAATCGGTGACAAAGGGCAACCTTGGCGGAGTCCAACTCTCACTGGAAACGAGCCTGACTTACTGCCAGCGATGCGGACATCGGATCTACATCACATTAATATTAAAAGTAGAATATAGGAATAGGAGGCCATGAGCTACACACTCTTGCTCAGTAGGTGGCGGTATGCACCTGAACGCTGTTTGCAATCCGCAATTAAACTAAAAGAAGAAGAAGAAGCTACACACGCTAACAACTACAGATGTTAACAGCTTCAGATGCTAACAGCTACATATTTTAACAGCTTCAGATGCTAACAGCCACACATGCTAACAACTACAGATGTTAACAGCTTCAGATGCTAACAGCTACATATTTTAACAGCTACAGACGCTAACAGCCACACATGCTAACAGCTACAGATGCTAACAGCTTCAGATGCTAACAGCTACAGATGCTAACAGCTACAGGTGCTAACAGAGTGAACTAACTTCCTCTCCACAGACAAGAAGCTGCAGTGTTACAAGCCTCTGGCAGCAGCAGCTTGGAACTAAATCACAGAATAAAGTATTTGACTCACGAGAAGTCTTTTTTCATTAGTAATTGAAATAAATCACGGAGCTAAATCCAGACGTAGCTTCTCATCAGAAGGAAAACAAAGAGGCCGAGCTCGCGCCTGATTTAGCCCCACGTGCAGCTTCATTTGGAGCTCACTGCATCATTTAGGATTTCAATAAAGTTGGTAAATCCGGTTCACTTCATGGATCTGAGTCAGTCTCACTAAAGTAACCCGGTTCACTTGAGTCGTTCACTCTTTGTTTGTTTCGGATCAGCACAGAGAGTAAGAAGTAACTCCTTTATCTTCCAGAAAACTGCTACTAACTTGTAACAAAGTCACTGGAGAGAAAGAATAAAGACACAAACCTAAAAGATGCAGTTGATGGTTGGGACTGAAAACAGCATCTAACATGTGTCTTGCTCCGTTTGTTCCTGAGCTGCAGCTCTACTTCCAAAATCCTCAGACTTTTCTTCTTCCTCTGCTTCCAGCTGTTTGAGCCGCTGTCTCCACATCTGTTCACTTCCGGTCAGCAACATTTACAGATGTTACAGCTCAATTTAACGTTCACTTCAACTCATTTGAGCAGCAGTCGAGAGAAAAGGCCTTCAGCTCGTAGCTACGGAGCAGAACAACAAACACTGACGTCACAACTGAGCAACTTCCGGTGCTGCTGGTCTTCAAAATAAGAGCTCGAACTGAGCTGCTCTTCAGCTCTACATCCTTCAGTTTCTGTGTTCCCATGGCAACTTGTAAATATTTCACTGAATTTAGACCCATCTGATGTAGTTTAAGAAGGATTAGTATTTAATCAACACAAACTAGATGATGTCATGAAAGATGAGCAGCTTGTGGTGCATCTTCAAGCAGAGCAGAAAGAAAAGTGTTGAATCTTCATGAACACACGTCTGGGATCAACCTCTTTATCAGAGTCCTGGAAACATCTGGATCCTTCTTCAGGATCTGAACAGCTGCTGTCTCCTTGGTCTTCAGGCTCAGACATTTGTCCACTTGGACAAAAACAGCCTTCAGCAATAAACTCCAGGACGGAGTGATGAGAGGAGCCGCCGAGCAAAGTTTGACCAGCTTTAATGTCAGCTTTAGTCAGTGTGACTGTGGACAGAAACTTGTTCAAGTTCTTTTTTCTTTTTGTCATTCCAGACACATTTAAATCACAGAGACATCAAATCACATTTCTTCATCAAATACCGATTTCTGAGAGCTCATAACATCTTGTGTCATAAGCTCTCAGAAATCGGTTTCTCTGATCACACCATCGGTTGGTTTTCTAACTATCTTTCCAATCGGAGGCAATGTGTTCAACATAACGGTACTTCTTCCAGCTATTTAACAGTTAAAAATGGTGTACCACAAGGCTCAGTTTTAGGACCCACTCTCTTTACAATCTACATAGCTAATGTAGGTCACTGCATCCCTGATGCATCCTTACATTTCTATGCTGATGATACAGTTGTTTATTGCCGAGCTAAAACAGTAGCTAAGGCTTTCCAGTTACTACAATCCGCTTTTGACATCATCCAGTCAGATTTGTTCCGTCTCAAACTTGTCCTAAATGCTGATAAAACAAAAGGGATGTTTTTTTCAAATAGGAAGGCGGTTCCAGCAGATCCTCCTCTGATTTTATCTTCAAATGGTGTCCCTATTGAGTTTGTTGATTCCTATAAATATCTGGGTATCCTGATCGATTCACATCTCTCTTTTAAACTCCACGTGGAAAACCTAGTGAAGAAACTGAAAGTTAAACTGGGTTTCTTTTTCAGAAACAGATCATGTCTAACACTGAATGTTAGGAAACGCCTTGTGTCTGTGACTTTCCTTCCCTCCATTGATTACGGTGACATTCTCTACATGAATGCTCCTACAAGCACCCTGCGGATGTTGGATGTTGTCTATCATGGTGCACTAAGATTCATAACTGGTTGTGATTATCGTACCCACCACTGCACCCTGTATTCACTGGTTAACTGGACATCATTAACCTCACGCAGACTCTTCCACTGGTACATTTTCATCTTTAAATCACTTCTTGGTCTGCTGCCCTCATACATCTCCTCCTACATGTCTTTGCGTGAGTGCAGCTACAGCGTGCGCTCTCAGGACATGATTACCTGCAGTGTTCCGTCAGTGAGGACTGAACTTGGAAAAAGGGCCTTCTCCTACTCCGCTCCTGCTTCATGGAATATCTTACAAAAAGATCTGAAGCTCTCGACCTTGACTTCTCTAAATGGTTTTCAGAATCTGTTGGAATCCTGGCAAAAACCAATGCAGATTTGTTCCTGTCTTTGATTTTATACGTCTACCTTATAATGTTTTGCTAGTTTTTTGATACTTTGTTAAAAAAAAAAAATCTCTCTTTTTGTTTTCTATTGTTTATTGTTTGTTTGTTTATTGTTTAAGGAAATTCTACCATTGCTGTTCATTGTTCTTTAGTTTTAGCAGGTCGCTTTCGTAAATGAGCCCATGAGGTTCAAAAGATTTACCTGACT
Source organism: Garcialebias charrua (assembly GCA_038048925.1). Classification (NCBI taxonomy): domain Eukaryota; kingdom Metazoa; phylum Chordata; class Actinopteri; order Cyprinodontiformes; family Rivulidae; genus Garcialebias; species Garcialebias charrua. The sequence goes on from JBBPBX010056046.1 coordinate 16,899, forward strand.
AAATAAAGGTTGAATGAATGAATGAAGTTTATGTACACAGCACCAGCAGCCACCACCAGGGGGCGTCGTCACTACACAAACAAAGGAACCTGGATTACATGGAAAACAGGATCTAAACATTTTCCCCAAAGATTAAAAGAAACTTTTCTAATAACCACTAGATAAACTTTTCTGCAAAACAAGAAAAATATTATAAATATGGTGCATATTGATAAAATTCATTAGACAACAACCCTGTTACACGGCACTGGTGGTTGTCAAACAACAATTTGGTGCATTACCACCACAAACTGGTGAGGAGGTGAACTGAAACAATACAAACAAACAAATTAATTAATTAATTATTATTTTACAGGTTTCACTCAAACTTGATCTGATCTTAGTCTAAAAAAAAGATGAAAGGTGGCGGGCCATGCATTATTTCAAGGACTGCCAGGCCTTTAATTGTGTCCAGCATCAGAACAGCTGAAGTGAACAGGAGAGGACAAACATGTCTCCTGTTTCTGCAGATGTTCAGCTGACCAACATCTGGCTGCAGTGGAGAAACGTTCAGTGTCAGTTTGAAGCTCAGCAACGTTCTTCAGAGGCTCCTCCCACTCTGAGTGCAGCCTCTCAAACGTTGGTTCTGCTGAGTTCTGTCCACAGAACCTGCTCCACATCTCAGGTCCAGATGTTCCACTCAGCTGCAGGAGCTTCTAACGGCCCTTAAATCCCCACAAACATGAAGAGGAGAGAAGAAGAAGAACATCCAGGAAGATGTTTCTCTGAACTGACCAACACTTGACTCACAAGAAGTCCACGTGCTTCAGTGAGACGTGTGGAGAAGTTCAGGTGTTTGCAGAGTTCCTGCTGAAGTCCTGAACTCAGCCTCTGTTCTAAAAGTCTGTCACACAGTTCATGCTTCAGTGAGACGTGTGGAGAAGTTCAGGTGTTTGCAGAGTTCCTGCTGAAGTCCTGAACTCAGCCTCTGTTCTAAAAGTCTGTCACACAGTTCATGTTGAGATGATTTTTAAACCTTCAACATGTTCCTGTCACTTTCTGTCCACACCATCTGAACACCTCCTCATTTCAGGAAACATCCACCACAAAGCTTCACTGAGCCTTCAACAACTACATCTCCCATGAGGCAGCAGCTGCTGGAGCTAACGCTCATGGGAAATGTAGTTCAGCTTCATGTTCCTCTTCTGAGCTCATGACAGAGTAGTTTGGATCCATCGATGCATTTTCTTCAGCTGCTTTTCTCTGCAGCGTCAGGATCAGTTTGTAAAAATAATTCTCGTTTGTGAAACTGAACGCTGAGCTGAAAGAGTCTGCTGAAACCAGCCGAACAAGCTGAAGCTGATACACAACACGAGCTAAAAGATAAAAAAGATGAACACTAGTTAAAAGTTAAAGAAGAGAATCACTTGCTAAAAGTTTAAGTAGCTAAACTTTAGCTAAAATGTGAAAATAGCATAGAGATTGCTAAATGTAGCATAAGCTTAGCTAAAAGCTAAATAAAGCAAAAGCCTAAAGTAACAAAATGGTAGCTAGAAGTAAATAGAAGCAAAGTGCTAGCCAAAAGCTAAAGAAATAAAATGGTAGCTAAAGTTGCAAATGGCTAGCTAGAAGGTAAATGTAGCATAAAAAAGACTTTAAAAAAGCTAAACAGCAGCTAAAAGCTTAAAGTAGCACAAGAAAGGCTAAAACAGAGAAGACAAACTGAAGCAGATTTAAAAAAGTGTTTTTAAAAGTTATTAAGAGATCTTAATGTTTTTCTGTATAGAAATTTTTTGTAAATAAAGTTTAATAATTTAAAAAAGATAAAAGTTACAAAGATCAAAAATCATCTGTCAGCTCTGAATGAGATCATCAGTTTGATGATGAACGAATAAAACAGCATCAAATCTGCAGAAACAGATTGTAACAAAGTGACAGAAGATAAAAAACATCAACAATGTTGTGAATGCTGACTCAGCGTTCACACATTAACATGGTTTCTCTTCATGTTGAACACATGAAACACAGAAATGGGATTTCTGACCTCCAGCTGTGGTCACATGATCAAAACAGGTTCCAGATGTTCTGATGGAGCAACAGACAGAATCAGTTTTCATCTTTCAGGATTCTGGAAGTCCTTTGATTCCAGCTGCAGCTGTTGTTAAATGTGTGTTTGTGTTAGTCAAACATCTGGATGGGTCACACAATGGGAGCCTTGTGTGGGACTTGAATGGACTGATGATCCAGATGTGTAGAGTCGGAGCTGCCACAGCTGTCTGTTAGAGAGGAAGAGGAAAGAGCAGCAACACTTGTGCTTTCTCTCTCAGTGTCTGTCTCTGCTGGACTTTTTGTTGCTGCAGCTCAGACTCTGAGTGTTGACGTGTGTGAACACGTTCAACGAGCGACGCTTCACTCACATCTGGATGGTGGAGTCGGTGTTGGTGAGAAGAAGTGACCTTTGAGCAGCAGAAACACACCCACAGATAAACTCAGCTGGTTTCCAGTAAATGTTGAAGCACCATAAAGCTGCTGGTTCATGTAGAACAGGAAGTGTTCCCCTTGAGTCCAGAGTCCGTTCTGAGTGGACAGAGAAGAAGAACGAGGACTGAAAGCTGAATGAGGTGAGTGTTGACTCAACATTCTTCTTCTTCTCCTCTCAGAGGTGAGTGTTGACTCAACATTCTTCTTCTTCTCCTCTCAGAGTCTCTGAGGGGCTTTTCTCTCTGTGGAGGGAACAAGAGGCAGAACTCACTTTGATTCACCTTCAGGACCAGATGCTGCTTTTGTCTCTTTCACTTCCTGTTTGTCCCCAAGAACAAACTCTGAGTTCTCTTTGTCTTTAAGCCTGCTGTTACCATGACAACAGAGTTGTTGACGACTCAAACAAACATTTCTAAACACTCGGCTCAAATCTGATTTTCCACTTGTCTCATGAAACAAGTCATGTTTGTGTCTGTTTCATGTTTCCCTGGTTTGATCACAGGAACAGGAAGAACTCGGCTACATAGATGCTGCGTCGATGGAAAATCAATCAAACTAAACACAACGTTTATTTAAAAGAAATAAAGAAGCTGTGGTTTAAACTAAACTAAAACAGTTTGTTTCAAACATTTCACAAAGAAGTAGTTTTTATTTTAAACTGAGGGGATTATTTTATTAGGAGCCAAGATGGTCTAGTGGCAGAGCTTTTGACTACGGATCCGAAGGTCGCGGGTTCGCGCCCCGGCCACTACCCAGCTTGGGGTGTCTATGAGTGCACACCTATTTCTCCAGCTCCCCGGGCGCTTTCGGGCTGCTCACTGCACCACCTGGTAGGTGGTTGGGTTAAATGCAGAGACGAATTTCGTCTGTGTATGGGAACATATGCAGATGACAGGAATAGACATTATTATTATTATATCTGAAGGTCAAAGGTCATTCAGTGATTGCTTGTTCTTCACTTCTGGGTAGATGCAGTGTGTATTTATTTGTTTGGACCCGAGACAAAGTCCAACCAATAAAGATTCATCTAATCTAATCTAACTGTAAATTATAATCCAGGTTATAAAAACATATTTATCAAGTTTTATTGTTAAAAAAAAACATCAAAGGAAAACTACAAAAATTACCGTAGTGAAAATATTTAAATAGTAAGTAAGTAAGTAAGTAAACTTTATTTATATAGCACCTTTCACAGACAATGACATCACAAAGTGCTTCACAAGCAAAAATAAAAAGAATAAAAAGAAAAAATACATAAAATTTAATTAAAAGCCAGTCTGAATAAATACGTTTTAAGATCTTTTTTAAAAGAGTCGATAGAGTCTGAGCTGCGCAGTGACAGAGGGAGAGCGTTCCAAAGCCTCGGGGCCACCACTTGGAATGCTCTGTCTCCACGTGTTTTAAAATACGTTCTTGGTACCATCAGTAGCATTTGATTTGAAGATCTCAAAGTCCTGGTGGGACGGAGAGGCTTCAAAAGGTCCGATAAATATTTGGGAGCCTGACCATGCAATGCCCTGAAAGTTAAAACCAAAATTTTAAAATGACTCCTGAAATGCACGGGGAGCCAATGCAGGGAGGCCAGAACAGGAGTGATATGGGCTCTTCTATTGGTTCTAGTTAGCAGCCTCGCTGCAGCATTTTGCACAGACTGAAGGCGAGCTAAAGAAGATTTGTTCAGACCCATTAAAAGACTGTTACAGTAATCTAACCGAGACGAAATAAAAGCATGAACAATCATCTCCAGTTCCTTCTGTGATACAATACTTCGTAATTTCGAAATGTTTCTTAGATGATAAAAACAATTTCTAACTAACACTTTACAATGACTGTCCAAAGATAAAGAACTATCAAAGACGACACCCAAATTTCTGATGTTCTTATTTACTGAAAGATTTAAAAACGTAAGATGCTGTTGGATAATTTGGATTTTATCATCCGGGGCAATGATAAGAGTCTCTGTTTTATTTGCATTTAACTGTAGATAATTGTCGTTCAGCCATGATTTGATATCCAACAGACAGTTTCTGAGTTCAGTCAATTTATGGAACTCAGAAGTTCGAAAAGAACAGTACAGCTGGATGTCGTCAGCATACAAGTGATAAGATACATTACTGTAACGTTTCAAAATAAAACCTAAAGGGCGTAGATACAATAAAAAGAGGATCGGGCCCAAAACTGAACCTTGGGGTACCCCACAAGACAGCCGCGCAACATCAGAGTGAACATTGTTCATAAAAACAGTAAAAGACCTAAATACGCTGGGGTAAATATAAAGATCTGGGGGGAGTGATGGTGCAAAGGTTGGAGAAGGTGAGCCTGTGATTGAGAGGTTGCTGGTTCAAATCCCAAATATTTTAAGTGGTGAGGGTGAAGCACCCACACCTGTCTTGACCTTCATTTGCTCCACCTGAGACACTTGAGCAAGGCACAAAATATTCCAGAGAAGACATCACTTTGTTCGAGGCAGAGAGGGGTCTATACCTACAACTCTAATCTTCAGGCTGCTGTTTAATACACTGTGTTATTTTACATTATTAGTGTTTAGTGTATATCTTAGATCCTTGTATGTTTCTTCTTGTTTTTGCTATTTTTGGGTGTAACTGGGACCTTGAGTACCGTACACAGTTTCGTTCCACCTCATGTACCACATGTGATGTGAACAACAATAAAGAACCTTGAACCTTAATAAAGTGACCACAGGAGAAGTTTAGCTTCAAGGCAAGAAGTTCAAGTTGTTTACTCATTTTGAGGATGTGAGTGTGTTTTGTGATCCTTGTGTCGTCTGTCCTGTCCTCCTCAGTGTTTCTCCCTCATGTAATCAGCTCCTGCCTCTGACACCTGTTGTCCTTCCCCAGGTGTTTGTGTTTATTCCCTCCTTAGTGTTTTGTATTTGTCTCTATGTTCCCCGTGTCCGCGCATTGTCCTGAAGGGCGTTCTGGTTTAGGCTCCCTCCGTGTCTTCCCAGTGGTTTGCTGCACGTCAGCGTGTGTTTTTTCATTTATTAAATATATATTCTTCTTTCAACCCTGAGTTCTCCGAGTCCTGCCTGCACACGGGTTCTACTGAACAGCAGAAATGTAACAGAACATGAGGACAGAGGGGAACATTTGAAGTTATTTTATTAAACTATATAGCCACTCGTCCACCAGGCGTGATCACACATAAAAACAATGTTTACATTTTTAGCAACGTCTTTATCAGAGATTGTTTTGCTGAACCAGAATTCTGATAAGACAAAAAAAAACTTTTGTTGATTGAACCCAAATTTTCACTGCATCTAGTTTTGGGAGGAGACTTCAGACATTTACATGAATTATGCCCGAACCTGACCTACTTCTGAGATAATCTGGATTACAGTTGTTTCTCAACACAGGGCCTGGATTGGGTTGTACATTGTCAGATAGCAGAAGTAAAAGCAGAATAAAAGTTTTTCATTTTATATAAGATTAGAATAGATTAAACTTTTTTGATCCCTTGGGAAGATTCCCTCAGGATTATAAAAAATATAAAAATGTGAACCCTGTAGTCAAAGTGTT
>JBBPBX010056047.1:0-22897 GCA_038048925.1 Garcialebias charrua
ATGGAGCTAACATGCCAACAGGCCTTACTGTAAACAGTTTGGACCATGTGAAGCTGCAGAGCTTGGACGTGCAACGAGCTAACATGCTAACAGACGGAGACAGGCTTCACCAGCTACCAGTAAGAAATTAACTCTTTTTTTCCATCATTATGGCTCCAATGTACTGTATGTGTTTTTTGATAATTATGTAGGGTACTGTGTTAGGATAGGCGAAGTGCTTAACTGTACGTACCGTACATGTATAAGGGGCGGCCAGTGTGTATGTGTTTTCTGACTTACGAATGGGCGTAGGAACAGAACTCCTAAGTAGGGGACTACCTGTATATGCAGACGATAAAGATAACGAACCTTTAAGTCGTCCATCAAAGTGTGGGTTGGTGGCCACTTTGAGTCCGGGGTGAGGCATCAAGAAGCAGGAGATGTTGGTGAAGCAGGAGTGGATGTGTTTACGGACGTTCTGCAGCTCTTCGTGCTGATTTTCTGAGATCTGGATCACAACCAGAAACACAAACCTTACACGGTTCATGGAGGCCAGCCTCAACGTTTTGGTTTATTTTTCAAACAGCAAAAACTGGTGGAACGTTGTGGAACGTCTCGCAGGTCTGACCTTCAATCTCTTCTCGAGGAACTTCATGCCGCCTTCTTGTCCATAAGGAAACTCATAAGGAAAACTCCAATCACGAACCAGAAAGATCATGGACTAGGGAAGAAAAAACACTATTTAATAATAATAATAATAATAATGTCACATTTTTGTCATCTGTGTATGTTTCCATACAAGACGAAATTTGACTCTGCATTTAACCCAATCAGTATGTTATATGTATTTGTTGACTTTCAAGTTTATCTTAGAGTTGATAAAATTGTACTAATTAAAATGCTTTTGATGCAGAAGAAGATCCAACAGTTAAACATTTTGTTTTAAGCAGCAGGGGCCTCATGTACAAAGACTTGCGTGGACTTCTTACTGAAAAGTGACGTACGGTCAAATCCAGAAAACGGCGTACGCACAAAAAAATCCAGATGTATCAAACTGTGCGTACGCCGGAATCCACGCACATTGCTTTTGTACATCACAATCAACGTGGAATTGAGCGCACATGAGAGTGGCCGACTCCGCCTTTGACACGCCTCCATATAAATATGCAAATTCATTTAAATATGCCCTGCACGTTAGGAATGTCGTCTTTGCTCTATTGCAAATCATGTCGAAACGTGGAAAAAAGAGGAACTTCACGGACTGTGAACTGGAGACACTTCTGAGTGACGTAGAGAGGCACAGAAAAAGGTTTTGTTTGGCACGCTCAGCGCACAACAAACCGTCCACTTTTAAACGAGAAGTTGACCAAGCTATTTTAACATGCCTAAATAGGTCAGTGGGTAGCGTGCTCGCCTTTCGTCCCAAACCTCATGAGTTCGATTCCCGCATGGTACAACGTTTCTTTTTTCTTTATTCATTCCAGATTTAAAGAACACAAGAAAACTATTTAGAAAGAACAACATGAAATGAAACAATACATGAAATGAAGGAAAAAGAGGATTTCTTGTGGGTTTTTTTTTAATAGTTTTCTTGTGTTCTTTAAATCTGGAATGAATTTAAAAAAAGAAAAACGTTGTTTTCATTTAAATATACCCTGCAACAGAGGAATGTCGTCTTGTCCCATCATGCATCACGTTCTTCAACTGCTAAAACAGCTAAAAATGAACAAAAAACAAGAATTTAAGCTGTGCAGAACTATTCAGTCTTTCTGTTTTTTATATTTTTTGCAGGTTATATTCTAATTGCGTCCATGTGGATGTAATAATTGTTAATCATGTGTGTTTGGTGGGAATAATAATTATTCTCCCATCATGAACAGTTTCTCAGAATCACCTCTAGGTGTCGCCAATGGAACCAAAACCACAGAAACGTGCGTACGCCAGCCCTGGAGCTGGCGTGGGAATGCGCACATTTCCACGTTCAGTTCTGTTTTGATACATACGGAGTTTTGCATGGATAGTGACGTACGCACGGTTTTTGTGCGTATGCACCGTTGATACATGAGGCCCCAGGTTATTAAAGAAAACACCGTCAGTACCTGAAAGGGCTTGAGGAAAGTCTCTTCCATTGCCAGCCTTCCATACTCGGTAAAAAGCTGAAATAAAAACAGTCACATTAGAAACAATGAAGTGTTTCACTTTGCTGTTACAGAGATGGACAAATGTGTTTGTCCCCTGTTGCCTCACATGGGGCGCCAATATGTAGAAAATATGAGAACTAAAGAAGTAGGATGCTTTGTCCTCACCTAAATATGTTTATTTTCTCTTGTTAATATTGGGGGCATTAGGTCAGTTTATTGACATAAAACAAATTATAAGTCATAACTGGATTTTTTTTTTTTTACCTGTAGATGCTGAAGATCATCCTCTTGTATATTCTGTGAAATGTTATAAACCTGGAAGGTAATAATTAATAATAATAATCAGTTGAAAACATCCAAACTGGCGTGTCAGAGAGCAAACAACACAGAACGAGCTGGGATAGTTTAGTATGGTTAAAAATGGAGGACAGACTCAAAACAGGCAGCAGAAGTATTCACCCCACATGGCATTTTAACTTCTTTGTTGATCTACAACCTAGATTTTTTTATTTATTCCAAGTAGTTCTTCAAAAAGTATTTCATATCATTGAGTCTAAATAGGTTTAAAGTATACAAAATAATATTTATGTGTCAAATGATGTACACATAATGTAACAGCCGCCAGAATCAACACAAGCCAACATCCAACTACCAAAAAGCAAGAGACATCATGAAGACCAAGGAACGCTACACACAAGTCAGAGAGAAGTTTGTACCTACATGAGTAAAGACTTGATTCTGTAACTATTTTAAACAAGAAGAAGAAGTAGCCTGACCAACAGCTCTCCTTGTGTGAACAGTCGTGCTGCAAGTCATGCTCTGTTACGTTATTTTTATTGGCATGTCATGGTATGATATGTTATGGTTGAGGTCATATTGCATAACATTATGTTATATCTTCACATGCATAGACATTTCCTGTCACGTCATGTAAAGCCATGTCATAATGTCATGTTAAGATATGCTTTTTGTCATTTCATGTCTTATGTCATGTTTTATTGTTAAGTGATGTTCTGCTGTCATATTTTGTTATATGTTAAGGTGTGTACGGACATGTTATATTATAATAAATCATGTTGTATCATAATTTGTAAGGTCATGTCTTGTAATATGATATGTCTTGTTCTTGCTAAACAAAAATTAAGTAACAAATGAAAGTAAAAATTATAGGTTTTATGTTGCATGTGGTTGAAGTAAAGAATAGGTGAAGCAAACTTCGTTTGTGCTTTGATTTACCGTAATTTCCAGACTATTGAGCGCATCCAAATATAAGCTGAGCCCTCTAAGTTGAATAATTAAATAAATAAAAATCCATAAATTAGCTGCAGCAAGAGTTCAAAGCCTGTGAAAAAAAGTAGTGGCTTGTAGTCCAGAAATTATGGTACACTATAATACTTTGTAGTAATTTTATTAGGAGAAAACTTATTGGAATTTATCAACCTTGTCTGCTTGACACCTGGTTGGATTAATTTTTACAGCTCCTATTGGATGAAAAAGAAGTAAAATATGACTTTTATACTGTATACTGAAGTTACTAGATGACAAATCCTAATTTTCTGCACATGACTGCTACCTTAGACCACCCCCACTAATTAGTTTTTCCTCAAACAAATAGGGGTGCAGGAAAAAAAAAGATTTTTAAAAGAATCTAGATTCTTAGTCCTGGCGATTCAGAATCAATTCTAAAAGCCCCAAAATTGATTTTATTTTTTTTACATTAAAACCCAAAAGATAAAGAAAATAAAACCATATATCATAGTATATGAAAGAATACATAAAATGAAAGGTGGCAGAAAGAAGAAGAAATCTTATTTTATCTGCCCCTTTTTTCAAAAACAAAACAAGTTCAAAGAATCAATTCAAACAATAATATTCTATAAGTAACAGAGCAAAAAGCTAACCTAATACAGGTAGTCCCCGACTTACGAGCGAGTTCCGTACCTACGAGCCACTTGTATGTCGAAAATTCGTAAGTAGGTCACCCTAAAAAAAAAAAAAAAATTATTTATTTAAATGAATACATGTACGTGTACAGTACTGTACAGTCACCAAGCACTTAGCCTATCCTAACACAGTTTTTAAAGATGAAGGAATGAGTTGAATTGTCTCCCTTTCACATAAAGGGAGCTAGCTCCCTTTATGGGAATGGAGCCTGCAGGGAGGAGGGAGACAATTCAACTCACTCCTTCATCTTTAAAAACTGTGTTAGGATAGGCTAAGTGCTTGGTGACTGTACAGTACTGTACATTTATCTATTTATTAAAAATATACTGTACAGTATATATTTTATTTTATTTATAAATAGATAAATGTACAGTACAGTACTGTACAGTCACCAAGCACTTAGCCTATCCTAACACAGTTTTTAAAGATGAAGGAGTCAGTTGAATTGTCTCCCTCCTCCCCAGCAGGCTCCATTCACATAAAGGGAGCTACTTTCACTTTATGTGAAAGGGAGACAATTCAACTCACTCCATCTTTAAAAACTGTGTTAGGATCGGCTAAGTGCTTGGTGACTGTACAGTACTGTACATGTATTCATTTAAAAATAACAATAATAATATTTTTTTTGAGATGCATATTCGTAAGTCCGGAACCTCGTAAGAGCGCTCGTAAGTCGGGGACTACCTGTACTGGTTATTTAAGTTACAGAATTTAATGCATTCCTGTATTATTTGTTCCTATTTTTGGTATAAATATCAAACGATGCAAAAAAATTGATACAATAAGGAACCTAAAATTATTGTTTTAAATAAATGTTCTATTTGTTTACATTGTTGTTTAATGTTTTCAGTTTAAAATTATTGTTTTAAATAAATTTTCCATTTGTTTACATTGTTGTTTATTCTTTTCAGCTTGTCAGTTACAAAACTGAAACTAAATTTATGACCATTTTAATAGAAAAATCGTTTCTGAATCAAAAATCGTTTCTGAATCGAAAAATCGATTTTGAATCGAATCTTGACACCAAAAATCAGAATCGAATCGATTCTCCAGACACTGAGAAATTCGCACCCCTAAGCCATACCACTGAAAAACTCATAATAAAAAATGAAGGTAAATTCAAGGCAACAAAACAGAAAGAAGAGGGGTGAATACTTTTGCAGCCCACTGTAAGCCCCCACAGATCATCCTGTGGGTTTAAAGTGTGCAGGGTTTCATGTTAACAGCTAAATGTGTGCAGGATGAGCTGAAGTCTGTGCACCTGCATGGAGCTGATCATGGTGCTCAGGGCAAACACAGTGGCCGAGTCCCTCAGTGTGGACTGGCTGTCAAACGTCCCCTGAGTGTCCATCAGCAACACGGCGACCTGCGGAGCGAGACAGATGGACACGCTGACCTGGGCCGTGGTGGAAAACATCCTGAAAGGGCTCAAAAGTTCTGTCTCACCTTCCTGCCGTCTGGCTTGTCCACCAGAAACACTTCGCTCCAGATCTGGATCCCTGTGGTCTCCCTCTCCGAGCCGCCCCTCCACGAGAAGCCGGTCAGAGGCTCGGTCGCATCTCCGAGCCAGTCTTCAGACGCCTGAGCACAAAAACACCCTTCAAACTGTGAATAAACTAAATGTTTGCAGAGAAGCTGCTGCTGCAGAAAACAACAAACATTAGCTTCATTACTGCATTACCGTCATCCATCAAGCACAATATTATTGAAGTTCCATGATTTGGTAGACTATAATATTTTATCAGTTATGTATAGGGCTCAGAATAATGCATTACCTTTAAATATCCAAATGCATTTTGTTAAAAGACAAAGTTGTTATAATCTTAAGGGGACAGAGTTGTTTGTAAAACCACAATTCAGAACTAGTTTGAAGGGACGTTCTACCTCAATCCAGGGAATTAGATTATGGAATGGCTTGGAGAATGTAGTTAAAAATGCCAAGTCAATGAAGAAAATTATCTAAACTAAATTGTTAAAAATATATATATGAAGTAGCGTAATGTGTATTGTATTAGTTAGAAAAATTAGAAAGAGTTACTCATTTTGTTCTGTTACTGAAGATTATTATTGTTTGAACTGATTGTTTGAAAAAAGGGGCAGATAATCTTTCTGCTACCTTTCATTTTTTTATATTTTATACGTTATCCTTTATGGGATTGTTTTGTACTGTGTTTTTTTTAATGAACACATTTTATAAATAAATAAATAAAACTGCTGACAAGTTTAAGGTTTTTACCCGTTTAAATGTGTATATTTGTCTGTAGTGTTAGCAAAATATCTCAAACCAGTGGACAGATAATAAAACTCTTAGAAAGAACATTTGGTGTCAATCCAATTCAAGATGGCCGCCACAACTAGACAGCCTTAGCCATAACAATAGTAGCTACAACGCTAACAATTTTACAAATAAAAGCCAAAAATTTGGTGTTTAGAGGCTGAAAGTCATCAAAAAACACCAAGAGTCCATTGAGCAAGACGTGTTTCAGACCTTTGCACTTAACTATTTGCATCAGGTCCAGCAAAATATCTCATGAACTACTAAATTAATTTTAAGAAAACTTTTTTTTTTAAACTGTGTAGTTTGTGTGATGTTTTTGCTTAACTTTACCCTGAACTGTCTGCAGATTAAAGTTCGGTGTGGTTCTGGCTGAGAGACATCCTCATAACGTGCACAGAATTCTGTTAGCAAGGTTAAATATTTACCTCTGACTCGCTGTGACAACAGGCTTACCGCCTTGCAATATTTTTCAACAGTATCAAACTACAAACTACTGAAATTCACCTAAAAACAGCAGAAATGACTCCCAACCGTTTCCTGAACTCAAGGAATTTAAAAACTTTTTATCATGAATTTGAACAGCTATGGCTTAAATTTCATGTGACAGAACAAATAACACAGCTCAAAAATTAAAACGCATCATTTTATCCTCCTTCAGGGGCAATGGTAGGGGGTGGCCAATGGTGGTCTTGGCCCCTCCATAGATTAATCTTTGGCCACCCCAATACTTTAAATGGTAACTGGACTGTACATCACTTTTCTATCTAATCAAGATACTCAAAGCTCTTTACAACACAGTTTAAGGAAACTATACCTGAGCAATATAAAAACTAGAAAGTATAGTTTCCTCAAATGGGGTGGTTGGTTGTGATGTTCACTTCTCATGTGAGCAGTCAGATGATGGAAGATGAGCGATGTCAGCTATGTGGAAGTAGTTTTTATTCAAGTTTAATTGACTGTCCTGATCCACCCTCCTCACCTGTTGGTGGTGGTAATCCACCATATTGTTACCCACCAACAAGAACAACCAGGAGAAGAAGAAACAGCTAGGTGGAGGCATAGATATCTATATAAGATATCTATGGGTGGAGGTATTTCAAAGTGAACAATGGTGACAGAAGTCAAGTGGACTACAAATTATCTTCAGCAAAACAGTCAGCACAAGCAGTTTGATGAAACGACCACAAAAGTTCAGTTCAAAGAGTTTGATCAAAGCTGCAGAGGAGCATTCTGGGAACAGACAGACCTGAGCACCTGAAAGTCTCACCGCTCACCTGTGGAAAACACTTCAGCTGAAGGTAACATCACGAGCGCCACATGTGACACATTATACACCCGTCAACAAACTATTGTACAGCAATCTGTAGCGAAGGCCCGGACAAGCAAAGACCTTGTATAAACTTTGACCTTGATTTGTGACCTTGAGCTTGGAGCTGGAGTTATGAAACATGTATGTGACAGTCCGTCTAGTGATGATGCAAGTACGTATGAAGTAGGGATGGGGCCGATCCGATCCAGTATCGGCATCCCGATACCAGCATAATTTAAGTATCAAATTTTCCGATCCAACCTGCCGATATTTCCGATCCGGCTTCAAAGAGCACTTGTGTTCCACCGTATTCTGTAACTACCATCTTAACATTGTGAAGAAGACACTCTGGGCCTCACAACAGGAAACACCCAGACTTTAATAGCACACAAGAGGCAGGTCTATATCACCAGATGTCCTTCTCACTCATGGTGCAGCTGGAAAACTAAAATACAGCTAAGCATTAAGGGAAAGACAACAAAATCCACTCCCGTAGCGGTTAAGGGGAGTGGACTGTATTGTCTTTCCCATAATGCTTAGCGTACATTATGTGCATGGTGCAGCTGGAAAACTAAAATACCGCTAAGCATTATGGGAAAGACAACACAGTCCACTCCCCTTAACCGCTACGGGAGTGGATTTTGTTGTCTTTCCCATAATGCTTAGCTGTATTTTTCTGCACCATGAGTGAGAAGGACGTCTGTGATATAGACCTGCCTCTTGTGTGCTATTGAAGGTTGGGTGTTTCCTGTTGTGAGGCTCAGAGTGTCTTCATTGGGTTTAACTCACACAATGTTAAGACGGCAGTCACAGAATAGTCTCAATTCAAAAAAATCATTATTACAGCCTCATATAAAATCTGTGATGGTGATATCGGAACCGGACCGGTATCGGCCGATACCCAGAGTTCAGTATCGGTATCGGATCGGAAGTAAGAAATGTGGATCGGTGCATCCCTAGTATGAAGTTTTGTTAAATTATCTTGAGCGGATCAGAAGTATGAGCAGGACAAGAGAAAGTCTAAGGGCATACGGAGACTAAACCAAAATACGTGCTGCCTCCGGCCGGCATGTAGAAATAAACTCATCTGATTTATTAGTACTCGTATCAGTACTCAGAGATACTCAGAGACAGCAAGAAAAAGTACTTGCACTTGGCTTGAAAGGATCCCTCAGCAGAGGAGCTCGGAGACTCACGTGGTTGTACATGTAGCGCAGCATGAAGTCCATCAGGAAGGACTTGCCCTTGCGGAACGCCCCCGCCACGGAGATGGCCACCACTTCTCGGTCCCTGACCTTCTCCGACAGCAGGATCCGGCTCAGGGCCGCCTCGGACAGCTCAAAGGTGTGGTCGTCTTTGACCAGCAGCACCTGGACGGGCCTGGCTCGTCCGTCCGGCTCCTCGTCCTCAGAGCTCCAGTCGTAGATGTTTTTGTCACCGAGAGACCCTGAAGGACAGATTAGAGGGGGGAGTGACAGGGGGTTGTCAGAGACAAATGAAAAGTTGTGAAGTAAACATCTGGATCAGTGATGATGAGCGAACTTAACGGTCCATTAGGTGAGGAAGCAGAACGAGTGGATTCATTTTACTGTTCTGTAGCGCCACATCCTCGAGGCTCATCCCTCCTTAAAGGATCAGACTAGACTGGACTAAGATCGTCTTCTGATGCTGCTCAGGCCGTTTCGTAAATGACGGTAACGTTGGGAGACCTTGGATGGAACTCAGCACAATGCGCAGAGCCCAGAGCACGTGTTGTGAACCATTCGTCCAGTTTTTCATGAGATATTTTGCTAACAGAGAGCCATGGGCAGGAACAACAAACACACGGTTGACGCAAAAAGTAAAAAGGACAAGCTGTAACAAGCAGTACCCCCTGTCCCCCGTCTCTGAGGGTCTGAGCAATGAATGTTTGTAGTTTTGGACATGAGTGTTTTTCTGGACTGGGACTGAACAGAGAATGTGGCCAGTTTACATGGTGATGTGGCGGCCATCTTGGATTTTGACATGGCAACCCAGTTTTTGAAAGTGACCTTTCCTCCTCCTAGACGCAGCCACACAGCAACATGGGAGTTGGTACATCACTTGTTTTTCATGTCATGCTCACAACGTGCACGGACGGACAGACAGATGGAATGTGTATCTAAACACACAGATCTCAAACAAGGTGTCAGAGCTTGCGGTGTGTTTCGTGAATGACTCTGAATCTGTCCAACTGACCGAGTTACAGCCATGTTTGTGTTTGCTAAGGCTGTTAGCTGTGGCAGCCATCTTGAATCAAGTTGACTCCCACAGTTTGTAGATGATATCCAGAGATTATTTTCTGAGATCCATCATCATCTCAATCCGCTTCTTCTTTTCTAGGTGCCCATGTCCAGCAGTCACTGGGTGAGAGGCAGGGGACACCTGGACAGAGCTCCAGTCCATCACAGGGACGCCTGGACAGGTCTCCAGTCCATCACAGGGACTATTTTCTGAGAGTTGGCATTATATAAATGAACTGAACTGAATTTAAAATCTCTCCAGGGTTTTATGTGATATTGTGCTAACACTACAGTCAGATGTGAAGCCTTTAGCAGTAATCATTAGTAATCAGGCCACAGGATCTGCTCACATCCAGGAAGCAAGAGCGTTCTGAGAAGCAGCGCTGCACGTGCGCAGCTTCTGCTGTCTCATGCTGTCTCATGTTGTCTCATGCCATTTCATGCCGTCTCATGCCGTCTCATGTTGTCTCATGCAGTCTCATGCAGTCTCATTCCGTCTCATTCCGTCTCATGCAGTCTCATGCAGTCTCATGCAGTCTCATGCAGTCTCATGCAGTCTCATGCCGTCTCATTCCGTCTCATTCCGTCTCATGTTGTCTCATGCTGTCTCATGCTGTCTCATGCAGTCTCATGCAGTCTCATGCAGTCTCATTCCGTCTCATGCAGTCTCATTCCGTCTCATGCA
The DNA here is from genome assembly GCA_038048925.1 of Garcialebias charrua. NCBI lineage: Eukaryota > Metazoa > Chordata > Actinopteri > Cyprinodontiformes > Rivulidae > Garcialebias > Garcialebias charrua. The sequence goes on from JBBPBX010056047.1 coordinate 10,598, forward strand.
GTCTCATTCCGTCTCATGCAGTCTCATTCTGTCTCATGATGTCTCATGATGTCTCATGATGTCTCATGATGTCTCATGATGTCTCATGATGTCTCATGATGTCTCATGATGTCTCATGTTGTCTCATGCTGTCTCATTCCGTCTCATGCAGTCTCATTCCGTCTCATTCCGTCTCATGTTGTCTCACGTTGTCTCATGCTGTCTCATGCTGTCTCATGCTGTCTCATGTTGTCTCATCTTGTCTCATCTTGTCTCATCTTGTCTCATGTTGTCTCATCTTGTCTCTTGCCGTCTCATCTTGTCTCTTGCTGTCTTATGTTGTCTCATCTCGTCTCATCTTGTCTCATGCTGTCTCATGCTGTCTCATCTTGTCTCTTGCTGTCTTATGTTGTCTCATCTTGTCTCATCTCGTCTCATCTCGTCTCATCTTGTCTCATCTTGTCTCATCTGTCTCATGTTGTCTCATGCTGTCTCATGTTGTCTCATGTTGTCTCATGCTGTCTCATGTTGTCTCATGCTGTCTCATCTTGTCTCATGTCTCATCTTGTCTCATCTTGTCTCATCTCGTCTCATGCTGTCTCATGCTGTCTCATGCTGTCTCATGTTGTCTCATGCTGTCTCATGCTGTCTCATGCTGTCTCATGTTGTCTCATGCTGTCTCATCTTGTCTCATCTTGTCTCATCTTGTCTCATGTTGTCTCATCTTGTCTCTTGCTGTCTCATCTTGTCTCTTGCTGTCTTATGTTGTCTCATCTCGTCTCATATTGTCTCATGCTGTCTCATGCTGTCTCATCTTGTCTCTTGCTGTCTTATGTTGTCTCATCTTGTCTCATCTCGTCTCATCTCGTCTCATCTTGTCTCATGCTGTCTCATGCTGTCTCATGCTGTCTCATGCTGTCTCATGTTGTCTCATGCTGTCTCATGCTGTCTCATGTTGTCTCATGCTGTCTCATGTTGTCTCATGCTGTCTCATCTTGTCTCATCTTGTCTCATCTTGTCTCATCTCGTCTCATGCTGTCTCATGCTGTCTCATGCTGTCTCATGCTGTCTCATGTTGTCTCATGTTGTCTCATGCTGTCTCATGCTGTCTCATGTTGTCTCATGCTGTCTCATGCTGTCTCATGCTGTCTCATGCTGTCTCATGTTGTCTCATCTTGTCTCATCTTGTCTCATCTTGTCTCATCTCGTCTCATCTTGTCTCATGCTGTCTCATGCTGTCTCATGTTGTCTCATGTTGTCTCATGCTGTCTCATGTTGTCTCATGTTGTCTCATGCTGTCTCATGCTGTCTCATGCTGTCTCATCTCGTCTCATTTCGTCTCATCTCGTCTCATCTCGTCTCATCTCGTCTCATCTCGTCTCATGCTGTCTCATGCTGTCTCATGCTGTCTCATGCTGTCTCATGCTGTCTCATGCTGTCTCATGCTGTCTCATGCTGTCTCATGCTGTCTCATGCTGTCTCATCTTGTCTCATCTTGTCTCATCTTGTCTCATGTTGTCTCATCTTGTCTCAACTTGTCTCATGCTGTCTCATGCTGTCTCATGTTGTCTCATGCCGTCTCATGCCGTCTCATGCCGTCTCATGCCGTCTCATGCTGTGCAGCGTGGACGCTCTCCGGCCGTCCTTATGGGAGGACACGACGGTTCCTGTCCGTCTCAAACGTCTGCGTTGATGATCCAGGACGGGTTATCAGAAACTAGAGGAACCAGTGAGACTGCTGCTGAAGAAGCTGGAACTGAGTCGGTGAAGATACAAGAAGATGAGCAGACGCTCAGTGTCTGTTAGCAAAATATCTTATGAACCACTGGAATGAATGAAGCTTAAAGAAGGTACTCAAGAGATGCACGATCACTCTTTGGAGTCAAGATGGCCGCCACAGCATGACTACAGATAATGGTTATACAGGTAGTCCTCGACTTACGACGGAGATCCGTTCCTACGCGGCGGCGTAAACTTAATTTCGACGCAAGTCGAAACATACGTAAATACTTTACCTTATACGTACCGGTACAGTACTGTATTTTACCAAGCACTTAGCCTATCCTAACACAGTACCCTACATAATTATCTAAAAACACATATATTTGGAGCCAAAATGAAGTGAAAAAAGAGTTAATTTCCTACTGGAAGCTGGTGAAGCCCCTCCGTCCCTCCTCCGTATTCTCTATTGCGTTTACGACGTAAAACCGCCGTCCAGCTCGGTCCATCTGCCGTTTTCCGTTCCGTTTACAAAGTAAAACAGGGTTCACAGTACAGTTTTTTGTTTTCTGAATGTCCAGGGGACCAGACTTAGCTTTTTTTAGAGAGTACAGGGCAGAAATCCTTCGCAGCTACGTTTACGCCGTAAAACCGGAAACTGCACAACTCGGCTTTTCAAAATTATTATTTTTATTTTTTTATGGGAGATGCGTCGTAACCGCGAACCGTCGTAACTCGAGGACTACCTGTATTTTAGTCAGTTTGCGCTGAAACGGGGTGTGGTAGTAGCTGAGAGTCATTCACACACTCCGAGTAGAGCACAACACGAGGCCGGGGGCTTTTAGGGCTTGAAACAGCGTTTCTCTCATTCAGGCGGGCGACATGCATTCCTTCAAGGATCCCAGAGGCCCGTCAGGTTCTGGGGTTTGAGGATCTGCTCCACCTGCTCATGCTGCAGTAAGTGGGTCAGAACACAGAGGTCCACCTTGATGTCCCAACAGTCCTTCAGGCCTCAGATCAGGTGCTCCATGATGATGGAGCAGATGATGATGTGATGCAACATGACATCATTTGATGCCACAGAGCATCACACCCCACAGGGCTAAACGTTGTAAAGAAGAGATGTCTCCACATGTGGGTCTGGACTGTCCCACCTGAAGACAACACCTGGACTCACTTCCTGTTCCCCGACAGGACGTGCAAAATGTTTGTTCCTGCCCGCACACCAGATCTGCTGCATCACAATCAGACAACGAGCTCCATGATGGAGTCACGCGCACTCACCCCAGCTGTCCCTGTCTGCACGGTGTTTGGACATCGTGCTCGTGCGCTCCTTTTGTCCCTCGGTTCGTGCGTGAACGAGCACTCTAGTCGGCGGTCATGAGCGTGCGGAACGTGCGGAGCAGGGCGGGTCAGGATGCCCCGCACGACGACGCTGCTTCTGCAGCAGCTCTGCAGGTATCGAGGCCGCCGCCAGGGGGCGCTGCGGCGCCACGTCCCCGTTGAGATACACGAGGTGATGGCGCCATCTTTGTAGGTGCTAACGCCTTTCCAAATGGTGTGAAGCCTAAAACATGGACTTTATTATCAAGGTTAATGATAAATACTCCAGGTTGGGTTTTAGGAGGGTTTTTGAAGTCGTGGCCCAGGTGGAGGTGTCTTCTCACGCTGCTCGTCTATCGATCAAGGTCGGAGGTGTAATTTGTTTATGTTTATGTTTATTAAATTTGTTCATTTTTTACAAAAGAAACAATACAAGACAATCCCATAAATGATAATGTACAAAATATAAAAAAATGAAAGGTAGCAGAAAGAAGAATAAATCTTATTATATCTGCCCCTTTTCTCCAACAATCAGATTAAACAATAATAATCTTCAACCAACAGTACAAAATGACTAACTCTTTCTAATTTTCTAACTAATACAATACACATTACGCTATTTCATATATATATTTTTTAACACCATCAACCGCTGAATTCAGCAGTTGATGGATTCAGTCCTAAGGGGATTATCCTTCGTATTTGTGTATCTGGACGACATCCTGGTGGCTAGCAGCTCGGCTGAGCAGCACATGTCCCACCTCCGTGAGGTTTTTCAGCGCCTGGCAGCACATGGCCTGATTGTAAATACAGCCAAATGCCAGTTTGGGTTGCCAGTCATTGACTTTTTGGGCCACCGCATTTCTGCCAGTGGTGCCGTCCCGTTACCAAACAAAGTGCAGGCGGTGTCCGATTTCCCACAGCCCCAGTCTGTTAAAGCGCTACAAGAATTTTTGGGAATGGTTAACTTCTATAACCGTTTCCTCCCCAGGGCAGCACAACTGCTGCGTCCGCTCTATGGAGCGCTGAAAAAGAAAAAGCCCAACGACAGCGTGGACTGGACACCAGAACGCCTACAGGCATTTGGTGATGCTAAAGCTGCACTGGCCACTGCTGCCCTTTTGGCCCATCCATCCCCAGCGGCGCAAATAGCTTTAACAACCGACGCATCTGATGTTGCGGTGGGGGCTGTGTTAGAACAGCAGGTTTCCGGGGTTTGGCAGCCGCTTGCATTTTTCAGCCGTACGCTGCGGGACAATGAGCTGAAATACAGTGTTTTTGACAGAGAGTTGCTGGCGCTTTACCTGGCTACACGCCATTTCAGGTTTTTCCTGGAAGGCCGCCAGTTCACTGCATACGTTGACCACAAACCCCTGGTGTTTGCTATGTCAAAAATTTCTGACCCCTGGTCTGCTCGCCAGCAACGCCACCTCGCAGCGGTGTCTGAATTTACTACAGACATTCAGCATGTGGCTGGAAAATCCAACGTGGTGGCTGACTGTCTCTCCCGGGTGCTGATCGCTCCCGTGTACGTTGGCATCGATTTTTCTGCTATGGCTGCGGACCAACGTAGCGACGCAGAAATACTCGAGCTCCAGTCCGGGCCCACAGGCCTCGAGTTGGAGGAACGGCAGGTGAATGACGGAGGTCCTCTCCTGCTCTGTGATGTTTCTACTGGCAGGCCCCGCCCCCTGGTTCCAGTTTCATGGCGACGCCGCGTTTTTGACTCCTTACATTCCCTTTCTCACCCAGGTGTTAGAGCCTCTGTGAAACTGGTCAGCTCAAAGTTTGTTTGGCCCGGTCTGCGTAAAGCAGTTAAGGAGTGGGCAGCAGCGTGTGTCCCATGCCAGCGTGCTAAGGTTAACAGACACACCAAAGCACCTTTGGAACCTTTCTGGTCGGCGGTTTGACCATGTGCACGTAGACCTGGTGGGCCCTCTGCCTCCATCACAAGGTTTTACTCATCTGCTGACTATAATAGACCGGACCACCAGGTGGCCTGAGGTGGTTCCTCTGACATCCACAACATCTGCAGTGGTGGCCCGGGCATTTTTGTCTACCTGGGTTGCACGTTTTGGCCCCCCTTCAGACATTACATCGGACAGGGGCCCGCAGTTTGTTTCTGAACTTTGGTCTACCATGGCCAAGGGTCTGGGGACTAACGTTCACAGGACCACCGCTTACAACCCCCAAGCTAATGGTTTGTGTGAACGGTTTCACAGGTCATTGAAAGCTGCACTTCGCTGCATTGACCGGTGACAACTGGATTGACCGTCTTCCCTGGGTTTTGTTGGGTTTACGTACCGCAACCAAAGAGGACCTGAGCTCTTCCCCGGCTGAACTGGTTTACGGTCAGCCTGTGCGCGTCCCCGGTGAGTTTTTACCTGAGGTACCCTCACCACAGTTCGCTCCACCGTTGCTCCATTTTTCCTCTCAGGAGGGCTCTTTTTGTGTCCCTGGCCCAGTACATCATTGTTTACCGCAGTCATTTGTCCCTAAGAGTCTGGAGTCCTCTAAATTTGTTTTTGTCAAACACAATGCACACAGGACACCACTACAGCCTTTGTATGATGGACCGTTTCGGGTTCTTCAACCAGGTCCAAAACACTTCCTTTTAGATTTAGGGGGTCGTACTGAGACTGTCTGTATCGATAGGCTTAAACCAGCTCATGTGGTGTCAGATGATCAGGTTGTTACGGCCCAGGCACCTCGCAGGGGCAGACCTCCATCCACATTGTTAACGGACTGCTGTCCCCCTGCCAGAGACTCTCAACGTCCATTGGAGCCCGAATCTTCTGCAGGCCCTCCTCGTCGCCCTCCGCTTCATCAGACTGGTTCTGCAGGGCCCAGGTTCAGCCGTTCTGGTCGTTTGATCAAACCCAAAATGCTGGACTAGTGATGGACCTTACTGGGTGTTCTGGGGGGGCGTGTGTGGCGGACCACTAGGGGCTCTACTCACACCCAGTGGACCGAAGGCGTTACCGGATGTTTTATTGTGAAAGGTCCAGAGGACCGGATGTTGTATTCTGAAAGGGTTGATATATAAGGCGGTATTTGGGTGTTTACCGAATTACCGCCAGAACTGTAGGAGTTGATTAAACATGAAGTTCTGCATCTCGTCTCCTGTGTCGTCTTTTCATCACCTCCTACAATGTTTTAATTCACTCTGTGTTGGACTATGGATGTGTCGTTTATAACTCAGCGGCAAACTCATTATTATTAGAGTTGGATAGAATACAAGCTAAAGCGCTCAGAATATGTTGTGGAGCTTTTAGAACGTCTCCGATTCCTGCTCTGCAGGTGATTACTGGAGAAATGCCACTGGACTTAAGGCGGATGAAAATGTCAGCAAATTATTGGTTGAATTTACAAGGACATGAGGATAGTCATCCTACTAAAAATGTTTTCAGAGAATGTTGGGAGTATGGTCATAATGTACACAGTTTTGGGTGGGATGGAAATATGTATGCAACTCATCTGGGAATAATTAATATAGCGTGCTGTAAAACTGTAAATAAATCAATAATTGCACCATGGATGTTTGAAATGCCAATAGTAAATTTAGAAACCAAAAAAGTAGAACAGTCCTGTGGAGGTTTGTATCAAATTGTTCAGCAATATTTAGACATACGTTATGTAAATATGACAAAAATATATACTGATGCATCTAAAGAGAAAAATGGTAGAACAGGAGTAGCAGTATATATTCCTAAACAAAAAAAAAAATTTGAAACGGAGAACAACAGATAATTTATCATTTTTTCAGTGGAAATGTTGGCTATAATTTTGGCATTACAATGGGTGGTGGAGGAAAGGCCCAGAGAGGTAGTCATCCAGATTCAATGTCTTGCCTAACTAGTATTATCAATGGAAAATCTGACAGCCGCCCAGATCTTCTCGCAGAAGTTAATTAGTTGGTTTATGTAATAATGCAACAGAATATAAGTATTCAATTCACATGGGTTCCAGCACATAAAGGAATTGTTGGCAATGAAAAAGTCGATAAGTTGGCTAAAGAAGCAGTTAAAGCAAGAGAAATTGAATATGATGTCCCATTAAGTAAAGCAGAAATAAAAATAATTGTTAAAGATAAAATAAATGATATGTGGCAGGAGAGGTGGGATTTAGAGGAAAGAGGAAGACATTTACATAACATACAGAAGGAGGTACTCCTAAGTGACGATAGTAGTTTAATGACTAGGAGAGAGGAAGTATGGATTAACAGGTTGAGGATTGGGCACACTACATTAAATAGTGGTCTAAAGATAATAGGAAAACATCCATCAGGTGACTGCTCTAATTGTGGGGAACTGGAAGGAGTGGAACATGTGTTGATTTATTGTAAGAAATATAATAAAGAGAGGAAGGCACTGGAAAGGGTAATGGGGAGTTCAGTGACAATGGTTACTTTATTGAAGAAAAATCAGTCACAGGATATAACTAAAGCACTTGTTAAATATTTGAAAGTTACAAAATTAGCTGAAAGGATTAAATTTTTGTAAACTGCCAGAAAACACCATCGAAGAAGAAGAAGCTTTTATTTTGGTAACTGCCTTGTGAGCGGAAGTTAGCTTGACGATCGATGAGCTAAGTTCTGGCCAGTTGCAAAGTCTTATTATAAACTACTTTGGGCTTCTTCTTTTTTTAAAGTCGCTTATAAATTTTGTGAGTCACTGTTTTTGGGGCCTGTTTTTCTGTCCGAGTGAAAAGCAAAAATATGAGTGGTAGGTAGTTTGTCCCTTCACGCCCCCCTTTCGTTGATGGTACGTTCAGGCGGATGTGACGTTCAGGCGGATGTGACGTTCAGGGCCCGTTGGAGTGAGCAACGTGTTTGGCGGCAACACAGAAAATATCACGGAAAAAGTTAAAAGCAACTCAAGTTTAGCTTCAGTCGATAGTGGAACAAGGTTTGTAACTGTATTTAAAGTAAACTGAGTAACTTGAAATGTGTTAAAGTAAATAAATGTACTAATGTAATGAGCTCTGCAGAACAACTGATGGTAAAATAACTAATTGTCGGAATTTGTTTTTGCTCTTAAGTTGGTTGATGACACGGACGGCTTCAATAAATCATTTAACATCAGTTCTGTTCTTCTGATATTCACTTTATGCTACACAGACCTTCAGACCAAACTCTCAGCTTCTTCTGAGTCCAGCTGCAGGAGAGAAAACCTTCTGCTTCCAGCTGCTCCACCTGAAGGTGAGTCAGAGCAAAAACTCATTCAGAGACAGTTTGAGAGACTTTAGAGGAGGAGGGGAGCCATGACTGACCACTTCCTGTCTGCTGCTTTCAGATTCACTCAGAGTCTAAATGGCTTCCAGGTCAGAGAAGGATCTCTGCTGTCCGGTCTGTCAGGAGGTCTTCAGAGATCCTGTTCTTCTGTCATGTAGTCACAGCTTCTGTAAAGTCTGTCTGGAGAACTGGTGGAGAGAGAAACCAACACATGAGTGTCCTGTTTGTAGGAAGAGATCTTCAAATGTGGCTCCAGCCTGTAATCTGGCTCTGAAGAACCTCTGTGAGTCCTTCTTACAGGAGAAACGTCAGAGACTTTCAGAGGCTCTCTGCTGTCTGCACTCTGAGGAACTCAAGTTCTTCTGTCTGGACCATCAGGAACCAGTTTGTCTCGTCTGCAGAGACTCGAAGAAACACACCGACCACAGATTCAGACCCATCGATGAAGCTGCAGAGGAACACAGAGAGGATCTGTTGAGATCCCTGAAACCACTGAAGGAGAAGCTGCAGGTCCAGAAGAAAGTTCAGTCTGAGTTTGATCAGACAGCAGAACATGTGAAGGTCCAGGCTCGACTCACAGAGAGGCAGATTAAGAAGCAGTTTAAGAAGCTTCACCAGTTTCTAACAGAGGAAGAGGAGGCCAGGCTGGCTGCTCTGAGGGAGGAAGAGGAGCAGAAGAGTGGGATGATGAAGGAGAAGATGGAGGCTCTGAGCAGAGAGATGGCAGCTCTTTCAGACACAGTCAGAGTCACAGAGGAGGAGCTGAGAGCTGAAGATGTCTCCTTCCTGCACAACTACAAGGCTGCAGTGGAAAGAGTCCAGCACTGCCCCCTACTGGAGGATCCACAGCTGCACTCAGGAGCTCTGATAGACCAGGCCAAACACCTGGGCAACCTGGCCTTCAACATCTGGAACAACATGAAGGACATGGTCTCCTACACCCCCATCATTCTGGACCCAAACACGGCTGGTCCAGGACTCATCCTGTCTGAAGATCTGACCAGTATGAGACTAGGAGACAACCAGCAGCTTCCTAATAATCCTGAGAGATTAAGATTGAGTTCTGTTTTGAGTTCTGAGGGTTTTAACTCAGGAGATCACAGCTGGGTTGTTGAAGTTGGAGACACTGAATTATGGACACTTGGTGTGGTACAAAAGTCAGTCCAGAGGAAGAGAACCATATTGTCTGGATTACGGAGTTTTTGGTTCACTCGAGGTCAATACATAGCACAGTCACCAGCAGGTCCTATCACAAATCTCCCAGTTCGTGAAAAGTTCCAGAGGATCAGAATGAATCTGGACTGGAACAGAGGAAAGCTGTCGTTCTCTGATCCTGATACAAACACACACATACACACCTTCACACACACCTTCACTGACAAGATGTTTCCGTTCATTTACACTTCACATGAAGTAAAAATACAAGCAGAGAAGATCTCAGTGGTCCAACAGCAGCTCTGATGTTCTTCCTAAAGTTCAACCTGTTTGATCAGTTTGAACCTCAGTGATGTGAAACAGGAAGTTGGAGATGTATTTGGGTTCATAACAAACATGAAGCTGTAGATGTGATGGAATATTTTCATGTTGTTCTTCTGAGATTGTATTAAACTTCATTTGACACCTGATCACGTGATTTGTTTTCTGTCTGGAAGAAAACCGTTCAGATGAAGGGACACCTGCACTGTAGTCTGCAAGAATAATAATAATAATGTCACATTTTTGTCATCTGTGTATGTTTCCCATACAAGACGAAATTCGTCTCTGCATTTAACCCAACCACTCAATGGCTGCAGTGAGCAGCCATTGAAGGCGCCCGGGGAGCTGGGGAGATAGGTGTGCACTCGACACCCCAAGGTGTGTAGTGGCCGGGGTTCGAACCTGGGTCCTTCGGGTCCCAAGTCGGCAGTCCTGCCTCTACACCATCTTGGCCCCCCTAAGATTGTTAAAGAGGACTTTAAAGTAATTCTGAAATTTAAAGAAGATGACAATGTACAAACAAAGCTCTGAATATTGAAATTGTAGAAAAACGGAGAAAATGATTTTAGGAGAGAAGAAACATCTGAGTGATTTGTTCATTTAAGGATCCACATCAGTTTCTATTGTAGAGACTATTCTGGGGTCCACACAAAAACATTTCAATTAAGTCATGCTTTTACAAACATACAAAAAGACTAAATGAAATACCTACGATAAAAACATTCACAATATAAAAATTCAAACTAACCTACAAGCATTGCAAAGTGACAAAATACTTTAAAACGCACAGGAATTAAAAACAAAAGCCAATTCCAAAGTTAACCTATCTTGATTTATATATTTATAATTTAATCAATTTATTTTATAATCCATTATAGATTTTTTAACATTCTTTTGAAAAAGAACATGATCAGCGATCAATGTAATTCCAGAAGACAGATGTTCCAAATAATAAATAGCTTGATACAGCTGTTGTTTTGAGCGCTTTAGTCCCAGGCAGATTCAGCCAGAAGATGCTTTGCACACACCACCCATGGCCTTATTGAATGATTATTGAAAGACTATTGAAATATTATTGAAAGGCTGTTCAGTACAGCAGGACAGATTCTCTCTTCCAAAAGAGTCAGACTGGACTCAAAAATCTTTGAAAACCAACTTCTTCTGAACTTGAACAATAAATTATTGCTGCAATATTAAAATGTTTCAGTTCATGGGATGTTAGGAGACATGTCTCCAAATGTCTGGACACTCGGGTCCAAGTTTTGAAAATGGTGTCAGGAAGTTAAAATATTGTTCATATTGATCCAGGTTGACTAGACAGTATTTTAATGAAGAGTTGATGACAAACTGGAGTTGAAATGATCAGATATTCCTTTGTTAGGAATATCCTTTGTTATGCTGCTTTTTTCAAACAGACAACGTTAATTTAAATTTTGTGTACTGTTAAAATTCAAGATTCAAGAGCTTTTATTAACATTGCACCAGTTTTCACCAATACAGCGTGATTATGTGTGCACAGTCATCCTGAAGATGGGGTGAGTGTGTAAAGCTGCTGCTTATTCAAAACACATGACATGTTCTTCAGCGCGGCCTCTCTCATCCGTCTCGGGATGAAGGTCAAAGGTGTGAAAAAAGGAAAGTACCATGAGGGTCACAGCGTTGGTATTAAAAAAAATGTATCACATTTTGTCTGCCAAGACACCGCATGACACAGTAAAAACTATACCAATAAGCACATTTAGACAGTTACATGTTGCATGTTGAGACTGAGGCAGGGAGGATTCTGTCCATGAGACATTCCAGATAGCCTCCGATAACGCTCATAGAAAAGTTCTCCGGGGGGGGGGGTAGCAGACAAGACAAGAGAGCAGCTGTTTTGTCCACAGTAAAGCACATCTCAGGAGAAATTAGATATCCAGCCTTTTTCAAGGCTGTTTCCAAGGGAGTCAGATAAGAATTGACAAATATTTTCACTTCAGGCTCACATTGTAATTTCTGCAGCCTTCAGTCTGTAAGGGCGACTCTGTTCCAAGTGATCCAATTCGGGACTTTTTCCACTGATCCAAGCTCTGACCTCAGATGTTGACCAGTACAGCGTCCAGAGTCCCAATCCGAGGGTGATCTGTTCACCCTCTGGATAAGCTCGCAAACAGCTGATTTCTCGAGGTCACCGCGCAGACCAGACGTCGGGTGCTCCATGCTGAATTCTCCCTCTTTTGCGATAGACCAGTGCTCCACAAACGCCAAAAAGCAAAGCGCTGCCATCATAATCCAATATAATCCAGATTCTTCACCTCCACAGAGCACAGCACAGAGAGCGAGACGCACACCATCCACACCCACAGGAATCCATGGCGTATCCTCCGTCACTCTGTGAGGGTGGAAAGGCTCCCCTTGTGCCGTTTCTTCTGTAGAAATCTTGTTCGTAGAATCGAATGCCCAAACCTCCAATCCATCTTAATTTGCGTTCGAGGTGCTTAGCTGAGGAGCTGCAGGCAGCAGGGGGAGGGGGGGAGAGAAGGACGGGAGAGGGAAGGACTAGCGACTGCCTCCGTCGAGAGCCAAGGTTG
>JBBPBX010056048.1:6063-22897 GCA_038048925.1 Garcialebias charrua
TCGTTCTCACAGCTTCCATTCATTCAGAATTGAAAAAGACTTCTGGACAGAAGTCGAAACGTTCACTGCAACAAATAAAGTCCAGTTGATCCTGTATTGAATGCCTTTTTTGAAACACTGTGTTGTCGTCCAAAAGGTACTTTATACATAAAGTTTTATTGATTTATTGATTGACAGGGAACAAAGCAGGAGAAGAACCTGGTGAAGCCTCTGTACGACCGCTACCAGATGATCAAACACCTCTTGTGTGTCAGCCCAACCATCTGTACTATAGTGAGATACACACACACACACACACACACACACACACAGACAGACACACACACACACACGCACGTGTGTGGACGTGGGTTACCGGGGCCCCACCCTGGACAAGGCCTGGGAGAGGGGCTCGTCGATGAGCGCCTGCCACCTGGTAACCTATAGTAACATGGGTCCTGGTCAGATTCAGCCCGAATGAGCAACATGGGTTTTTCTTCCTGTGGACCCACCTCCTGCAGGAGGGGCCATAAAAGTCAGGTGCAGGACTGTGGGCAGTGGCCAAAGGCGGGGGGCCTTGGCATTCTGACCCCGGCTTACCAAAGCTGCTCTTGGGACACAGAATGTGACCTCTCTGGTGGGGAAGGAGCCTGAGCTTGTGCACGAGGTTGAAAGTTACCGACTAGATCTAGTGGGCTCACCTCGACGCACAGCATGGACTCTGGAACCGATCTCCTTGAGAAGGGCTGGACCTTATTCCACTCTGGAGTTGCCCATGAGGAGAGGTGCTGAGTTTGTGTGGGTCTACTCTTAGCCCCCCGACTTGGTCAAGATTCAAGGTTCTTTATTTGTCATACACACCACATGTGGTACATGTGATGGAACAAAATTGTGTACACAGGGTCCCAGTTACATCCAACAAAAGTATAAAATGTAAAAGAAAACAGTCATACGATCTAAGATATGAAATAAGAAAAATGTTAACTAAAAAGACACTAAGCACTAGTAGTATAAAAACAATATGCCGAACAGCCTGAGTGTTGGAGTTTTCTCCGGTAGATGAGAGGGTAGCTCCACTGAATCTTCAGGTAGGGGGATGGGCTCTGATTGTTGGTTGTGCCTATGCACCAAATGGCAGTTCAGACTATCCAGCTTTCTTGGAGTCCTTGGCGGGGGTGTTGGAAGGTGCACAACTGGGGAATATTTTATTCTGCTGGGGAAGTTCGCACCCTGCTGGCAGCCAGGAATACTGCCTTCAAGTCTGGAAACTCAGAGGAGCTGAGAAGGACTAGGAGCGAGCTGGTTGCTGGAATCAAGAGGGCCAAAGCCAAGTATGCACAGAGAATTGAGGGTCAGTTCACATCACAAGACCCACGGAGCATGTGGAGGGGATTAAAGTGCATAACAGACTATAAAGGAAGGAGTGAACAATGCCCCAGAGATCCATCTCTGCCAGATGCCCTCAACAGGTTTTATGCACGCTTTGAGGACCCAAACAGACCACCCAGCACCAGACTCACCTCACCACCGGATGAAGAGCGTCTCAGCGTTACCGCAGCAGAAGTGAGGAGTAGTCTCAAGAGAATCAACCCTCACAAAGCAACCGGTCCGGACAACATTCCCGGGAAAGTGTTAAAAGAATGTGCTGATCAGCTCTGCGATGTGCTGGCAGACATCTTTAACACCTCACTTGCCCTGGAAACAGTTCCCACCTGCCTGAAGACTGCCACCATCATCCCAGTCCCAAAAAGCTCCACAGTGACTGGCCTGAATGACTATCGGCCAGTGGCCCTCACCCCGATAGTCGCAAAATGCTTTGAGAAACTGGTCATGACTCACATCAAAACATCCATCAACATGAACGTGGACCCCCATCAGTATGCATACCGTGAGAACCGATCAACAGAGGACGCAATCTCCTCTGTGGTCCACACTGCTCTCACCCACCTGGATCAGAAGGACTCATACGTCCGTATGCTCTTTGTGGACTTCACGTCTGCCTTCAACACCATGATCCCCCAAACCCTGATGGACAAACTATTTACACTTGGACTAAGCCCCTCCATTTGTAACTGGGTCGCAGACTTCTTAACAAACAGACCTCAGTCCGTGAAGATCCACAACTTCTCCTCCTCCACCATAACCCTCAGCACTGGCTCTCCTCAAGGATGTGTGTTAAGCCCTCTTCTGTTCACTCTGCTCACACATGATTGTGCAGCCACCCATCCAGGCTGTCATATTGTAAAGTTTGCAGATGATACAGCTGTGGTGGGATGCATCACGAACAATGATGAGTCCAGCTACAGGCAGGAGGTGGAACACCTGGAGAGCTGGTGCAAAGACAATAACCTTCACATAAATGTGAAGAAGACAAAGGAGATGATTGTGGACTTCAGAAGGAACAAACACACCCACACCCCACTGAACATAAGAGGATCTGCAGTGGAAGTGGTCTCCAGCTACAAATACTTGGGTGTACACATGAATGATAACCTCAGCTGGAGCAACAACACCACCAGCCTGATCAAGAAAGGTCATCAGAGACTCTACTTCCTCAGACGACTGAGACGAGCTGGTCTGAGCAGCCCAGTCCTCACCTCCTTCTACAGGTGTGCAGTGGAGAGCATCCTGTGCTCCAGCATCAACGTGTGGCATGGAGGCTGCACAGTTGAAGAGAGGAAAGCTCTGCAGAGAGTGGTGAAGGCTGCACAGAAGTCTGTTGGAGTCAGTCTCCCCACCATCACAGACATTTACACCTCCAGATGCAGGAAAAGAGCCACCTGCATCATGAAAGACCCCACTCACCCTGCACACACACTTTTTGCCCCACTCCCCTCAGGAAGGAGGTTGAGGAGCATTAAGTGTAGAACCACTAGACTGAGGAACAGCTTCTACCCTGAGGCTGTTAGACTCATGAATAAATAAATAATAAGAATAAACACTGCAAAATATCACATCATGCTGATGCTGATCTGTTTTCTTGTTGCTGTGTTCATATGTGACCATTTGCTCATATAGACTCATGTTCGTGCGGCTGTCTGTTTGTAATGATTTTGTTTTTCTATTACATTAGTGCTTAGTGTATTTCTAGTTGATGTTTTTCTTAGTTAATCCTAGATGTTATTACTGTTTTTCTCTTACATTTTGTTGTTGAATGTAACTGGGACCCTGTGTACATAATCTCGTTTTCATCACATGTACCACATGCGGTGCAAATGACAATAAAGATTCTCTGACTCTCTCTCTCTGACTCTCTGACTTCAATGCCCATGTGAGTAATAGTGTGACCTGGAGAGGCATGATTGGGAGGAACAGCCTATCTGCTCTGAACCAGAGCGGTGTACTGTTGTTGGACTTCTGTAGACTCAAACGTGTAGTGAGGGTTTGTTGGGAACACCTGGCAGATGAATCCATCAGAAAGATCTTCAACTCAGACCTCCAGGAGAGCTTTAACCTCATCCCAGCTGAGGTGGGGGACATTGACTCCAAGTGGGCCATGTTCTGCACCTCAATGTTTAGGTGGCTGCCTTGAGCTGTGGCCGCAATGTTGTTGGTGCTTCTCACTGTGGCCACCTTCAAACTCTGTGGTGGACTTCCCGAGTTAGGGAGGCCGTCAAGCTGAAAAAGGAGTCCTATTGGGCCTTATTGACTGGTGGAACTCTGGAGGCAGCTGAGAAGTACCAGAGGCCCAAGCGATCCGCAGCCGTGGTTGTTGCTGAGGCAAAAGCTCGGATATGGGAGGAGTTCGTTGAGGCCTTGGATAGAGACTCTTGGTCGGATCCGAGGAGATTCTGGCAAACCATCAGGAGGCTCAGGAGGGGATAGCAGCTCTTTACTAACATTGTGTTCAGTGAATGTGGGGTGCAGTTGACCTCAACTGTTGATGTCATTGGGAGGTGGAAGGAATATTTCTTGGACCTTCTCATTCCCACCAGTCTTAATAATAATAATACTGTAATAATAATAATAAATTCAATTTATACCGCACTTTTCATTAATAAAAATCTCAAAGTGCTACAACAATAAAAACAAGTGATAAAATCAAATAAAATCAATAATGGTATTAACTAAGATTAAAAACAGAATCATGTGGAGGCAGAATAGGCCTGCTTAAAAAAATAAATAAATAAATAAATAAAACAAGTGATAAAATCAAGTAAAATCTATAATACTATCAACCAAGATCAAAGATAAAATCATGCGGGGGCAGAATAGGCTTGCTTAAAAAGAAAAGTCTTTAAACCGCTTTTAAAGTCAACCAGTGACTGTGGAGCTCTCAGGTCGTCAGGGAGGGAGTTCCATAGGCGGGGGGCAGCCACACAGAATGCCCTGTCTCCCATGGTCCTTAATTTGGTTCGTGGAATGTGAAGTAGATTACTGTTCTGTGATCGTAGAGACCGGGTGGATGAATATGGTGCAAGAATGTCCTTTAGATAGTCAGGTGAAGTTCCATGTAAGCATTGATGTGTAATGAGAGCAGTTTTGTATTGAATTCTGTAGGTGACAGGAAGCCAATGGAGGTTATGGAGAATGGGTGTAATATGTTCAAATTTACGAGCTCTCAATAAAATCCTTGCTGCACTGTTTTGAATATATTGAAGTTTCTGAAGGTTTTTGCCAGGGATTCCAATAAACAGGGAGTTGCAGTAGTCGAGCCTGGAGGAGACAAAGGCATGGACGAGCTTCTCAGCATCAGGAAAAGTCAGAGATGGGCGAAGTCTGGAGATGTTTCGAAGATGGAAGAAGCAAGTTTTAAACAGATGCTTAATGTGATTTTCAAATGTAAGATGAGAGTCCATTTTTATTCCAAGATTTGTAACAGAGGTGGAGAGGGGGATGTCTTGACCAGAGAAGGAGATTGTTGTTAAAGTTGATGTTTGTATCTGGTGAGGGGTGCCAATCATTATGGCCTCAGTCTTGGAGCAGTTTAATTGAAGAAAGTTCTGATTCATCCATGCCCTTATTTCCTCCAGGCAGGCAGAGAGGGCAGTGAGTGAAGATGGAGATGGGGATGATGAGGATGATCCAGTCCTGATGTAAAGCTGTGTGTCGTCGGCATAGCAGTGAAAAGAAATGTTGAACTGATTAATAATTTGACCTAAAGGCAGCATGTAAAGGGAAAACAGCAGGGGCCCCAGAACTGACCCTTGAGGGACACCACAGGAGACACCGACTGTCTGGGAAGTGGCATTGCCAAGACTAACGCATTCCAGCCTATCAGAGAGGAAAGATTTGAACCAGTCCAGGACAGTGTCACAGAGACCGACCTCCACATGAAGACGGTGGAGGAGAATATTATGGTCCACAGTGTCGAAGGCTGCAGTGAGGTCAAGGAGGACAAGGACGGAGGGAGAGCCAGTGTCAGCAGCCATGAGGATATCATTTGTAACTCTCAGTAATGCAGTCTCAGTACTGTGAGCTGCTCTGAATCCAGACTGAAACTTCTCGTACAGAGAGTGTTGCTGTAGGTGGTCCTGCAGCTGAGCAGCAACTGCTTTTTCCAGCACTTTGGACAGAAACGGGAGGTGGGAAATTGGGCGGTAATTAGAAAAAATGTCGGGATCCAAATTAGATTTTTTCAGAAGAGGCCTAATGATGGCAGTTTTTAGAGGCAGTGGAACATGACCAGATTGTAGAGACTGATTTATTATTTGTGTGATTAATGGGCTTATTGCAGAGTGATTGGATTTTATGAGAGATGAGGGGAAGGGATCCAGGGCGCAGGATGAAGGCTTCATTTTCTTTATGATGGACTCCACCTCACTCTGAACAACCTCATCAAAGCTGCTCAGGGACCCAGGATGCAGACGGGTAGATGGTAAACGAAGATCAGGGAGGTTGTGAAGCTGAGATCTGATGGTGTCAATTTTGTTTTTAAATGATGAAAGGAACAGGTCGCATTTTTGAACACATTCCTCAGAAGTTTGTTTAATGGGATTAAGTAGATGAGTTACTGTGGAGAAGAGCTGTTTAGAGTTACCAGGGCAGGTGTTGATGATGTTGGAGTAATACTTGGAGCGTGCTTCTTTAAGAGAATAGGCGTATGCTTTCTGATGTTCTTTGTATGCCTGCTTATGTACCGAGAGACCAGATGATTTTAGACGTCTCTCGATAGCACGGCCAGTTGCCTTCATCCTGCGCAGCTCACCAGTGTACCAGGGGGCTGAACGGGAGAAAGACACCAGTCTTGTCTTCAACGGAGCATGTAGGTCCAGAAGCTCTTGGAGAGATCGGTTGTAGTAATCAACGGAGTCATTGGCAGATGAATGATTGACAGCGGTCAGGGCGTGAAGATCAGTGGACAGAACATCAGGGGAAATGTTTTTAAAGTCCCGGAACTGGATGGGTCGCTTTGGGTTTGGAGCAGGTGAAGTTGAAGGCACTTCCAGAGAGATGACACTGTGGTCCGAGACACCCAGGTCATATACAGATAAGTTATTGATGAGAACAGTGTCTGTAATCACCAAATCCAGAGTGTGCCCCCTGCTGTGCGTAGGGGCGTCCACATGTTGGGTGAGATTAAGAGAGTCCAGAAGAGACTTAAAATCTGTTGCCAACGGGGAAGAGGAGTTGTCCATGTGGATATTTAAATCGCCAAGAAAAATAGTTTTCACAGGGGAGGTGCAGAAAAAGGTGAGGAGGTCATGCATCTCTGAGTTAAATGAAACATGCGGTTTGGGAGGTCTATAAATCAATATAACGTTCATCAGGAGTGGGGCTTTGAAGTTGAAGGCCAAACTTTCAAAAGAGGAAAAGTCCTGAGAAGCCAGATGTGTCAATTTTAAATTATTGCGGTAGATTACAGCCAGACCACCACCGCGGCCAGTGCTGCGGGCTCTCTGCAGATAACTGTATCCAGACGGACAGGCCTCATTTAGAGAACTGTACACATCTGGCTGATGCCAAGTCTCTGTA
Organism: Garcialebias charrua; assembly: GCA_038048925.1. Lineage (NCBI taxonomy): Eukaryota > Metazoa > Chordata > Actinopteri > Cyprinodontiformes > Rivulidae > Garcialebias > Garcialebias charrua. The sequence goes on from JBBPBX010056048.1 coordinate 12,958, forward strand.
AGACACATGAGGTCCAAGTCCTTCTCCAGAATGTGATCGTGAATTAGGCATGATTTGTTTGATAGTGACTGCACATTGAAAAGTTCTAATTTAATACCAGTTGGTGTAGAAGCCTTTTGAACCGGTTTCAGCAGACTGAAGTCCACTCCACGTTTTCCTTGCCACTTCGTGCGCTGTGGACTACAAGGGACTACAGACGCAGCGTTCTGATGACGTCGTCGAGGTGCGACACGTCTCTTGGACGAGACACACGCGATAGACCCAACCTGCGGCTGCCCAGAGTAGATGGATATCTTCCGAGAGCTTCTGTGGATATAACGAGGTCTACGCAGAAGTCCCAGTTGTTTGATGGTGGAAACAGAGGGAGGAATGGAGCAGTTGTTAAGTCCAAGCAGCTGCGAAGCGGAATACGTCAACATCATGCCAGCCAAGCCGGGGGAAGCTAGCACAGAGCTAGCTGCTAACAGCAGACCCACGGCTCCGAAAGAAACAACCAAGAAGCAGAGGGATGTAACTTGGTTGAGCATATCGTGAAGAGGAGCACAGGAGAAAATCCAGGACAGTCCAGATGACACAGGAGGTTGACAGGCAGTAGGTGAGTGGAACAATAATTGCAGCTACGTAGTTCTTGAAGTAAGTTCGTGCTGGAGTTTGACAGGAGGTAGACAGCCCAAATTCCGGTTAGGAAGAGCTAGCCAAGCTGTCCGTAAAATCTTTATTAAAAACCACTGAACAAAACGAGTCCAGATAAATTTCCAAAAAAATTTCCAAAAAATAGCAACAGTAAAATAACTATTTAGCGTGGAGAAGCGGCGACATCACGCCAGCGTCCTCTCCAGCCAAGGAGGAAGCTAAGTCAGAGGACTTTGGGGTTGGTCTGTCCATAACCGTGGCTGAGATCAGCTAGGTAGTTGAAAAGCTCTGTGGCTTCAGGACTCTGGAGGTGTATGAGATTTGCTCTGATTTACTTAAAGCTCTGGGTGTTGTGGAGCTGTCTTGGTTGACACACCTTTGCAACATTGTGTGGACATTGGGGGCAGTGCCACTGGATTGGCAGACTGGGGTTGTGGTTCCCCTCTTCAAAAAGTGGGACCAGAGGGTGTTCTCCAATTATAGGAGCATCACTCTCCTTAGCTCCCTGGTAAGGTCTATGCAGGGGTACTGGAGGAGTGAGTCTGATTGTAGGTCGAACCTTAGATCCAGGAGGAACAATGTGGGTCCTGGTCGTGGAATACTGGACCAGCTCTTTACCCTGACTAGGATCCTTGAGGAGTCATGAGAGTTTGCCCATCCAGTCTACATGTTTTGTGGACTTGGAGAAGGTATTCGACCATATTACTCGAGATACACTGCGTAGGGGTGCTCCGTGAGTATGGGATTGGGGTTCTGTTGTTACGGGCTGTTTGGTCCCTATACAAAACCTGTAAGAGTTTGGTTTGCATTGCCAATAGTAAGTCAGACCCCTTCAGGGTGAGAGGTGGACTCCGCCAGGGCTGCCTGTTGACACAGATTCTGGTCATAACTTTTATGGACAGAATTTCTGGGTGCAGCCAGTGGGCGGAGGGAGTCTGGTTCTGTGTCCTCAGGATTCCGTATCTGTTCTTTGCAGATGGTGTGGTCCTGTTGCTTCCTGGGCGCCTCTCTAGGAGATGCTTCTGGCATATTTGACTGAGAGGAGACTCTTGGGAAGACCTAGGACACACTGGAGAGATTATGTCTATCATTTGAACTAGGAATGCCTTGGATTTCTCCCAGAAGAGTTGGAAGAGTTAGTTGTGGAAAGAGATGTCTGGGCCTCCCTGCTCAAGTTGCTGCCCCCGTGACCAGACTTTGGAACAAGCACAAGCTTATAGATGGATGGATGTATGGGTGTACTCACTTTTGTCGTCAGTCGTTTAGACATTAATGCCTGTGTGCTGAATTATATTGAGAGGACATCAAACTTTCAGTCTTATACAAGCTGTATGCTGACTACTTTTTATTGTATCAAAGGGTCATATAACCCCAGAGTTGTCCCATGAACTACCAGTAAAAAATATTTACAAAAATGTGAGGGGTGTACTCACTTTTGCGAGATACATATGTACCACATATGATGTGAATGACAATAAAGAAACTTTGAACTTGATACTGTAAGTAGACAGACAGACAGACAGACAGACAGACAGACAGACAGACAGACAGACAGACAGACAGACACAGACAGACAGACAGACAGCTATAGATTGTAAAATATCAATCTATCTATCTAACAGACTGACACAGACAGATAAATGGAGGTTACATGATCACCTACCTCTCGTGGGGATTAGATCGGAACCTCTGGACAAAACTCAATCTTTGATGATTGTGAAAATATGCAGCTATTCACAGATAGGTCCTGAAGGTTTAATTCATAAAAGTTTTTAGACTCCAAATTGATCTTCAGTCAGGTCCAGTCCTGTTTGAAGAAGTTCTGTTTATCCATCTTGTTGATCAGAACTTCAGAAGAACATATTTAAATAAAACAACTAAATGTTTGAGTCTGGCCTCCAGACAGCTCCTCTGGTGCAGAGTAGTATTTCTGGAACAAGAGCGACATTCTGAAGGTAGAAACAAAACAAGGTATGTATCCATCCCTTTAGCATTGATGCAATACCAACATTGGGATCATCTGTTGCTTCACATTCTCGTTCTTCAGGACGTGACATGCTAAAGTAAGGACATCGTTTTCTGCAACAAATAAAGTCCAGTTGTTTTTGTATTGAGCGCTTGTTCTGATTTTATCATGTCCTGGACGACTGAGAATCTTCACCAGCATAAAGTAAGGACAAAAAACTGGACTTGTGTTCTTGGTTGAAGACGTTAGGAGTTCTGAGCTTTAATCTGTATCACATTGGTAAGAATATCATCAATACCAGGTTCATTCCACATCCCACCACCTCATTGATGAAATGAGACATGACCGTTCAGAGTGGAGAACATCAAATATGGATCTGATTCAGAACCCCAGATGAAAAAGTTCTAGGCCTCATCCATCCATCCATCCATTCTCTTCCGCTTATCCGGGGTTGGGTCATGGGGGTAATAGACTAAGTAGGGAGGCCCAGACTTCCCTCTCCCCAGCCACTTGGAGCAGCTCTCCGGGGGAATCCCAAGGCGTTCCCAGGCCAGCCAAGAAACATAGTCCCTCCAGCGTGTCCTGGGTCTTCCTCTGGGTCTCCTCCCGGTGGGACATGCCCAGAACACCTCACCAGGGAGGCATCCAGGAGGCATCCTAACCAGATGCCCGAGCCACCTCAACTGGCTCCTCTCGATGTGGAGAAGCAGCGGCTCTACTCTGAGTCCCTCCCGGATGACTGAGCTTCTCACCCTATCTCTAAGGGAGAGTCCAGACACCCTGCAGAGAAAACTCATTTCGGCCGCCTGTGCCTGTGTCCGAATTCTTTCGGTCACAACCCAAGGCTCATGACCATAGATGAGGGTAGGAATGTATATTGATCGGTAAATTGAGAGCTTCACCTTTTGACTCAGCTCTCTCTTCACCCGACAGACCGGTATAGCGCCCGCTTCACTGCTGATGCTGCACCCTATCCGCCTATCAATCTCACGCTCCATTTTACCCTCATTCGTGAACAAAACCCAGAGATACTTAAACTCCAACCCGGAGAGGGCACTCTACCCTTTTCTGGCTCAAGACCATGGCCTCGGATTTGGAGGAACTGATCCTCATCCCGGCCGCGTCACACTCGGCTGCAAACAGCTCCAGTGAAAGCTGTAGATCCCGACCTGATGAAGCCAATAGGACCACATAATCTGCAAAAAGCAGAGAAGCGACCTTAAGGCCACCAAAACGGATCCCCTCAACACCTTGGCTGCGCCTAGAAATTCTGTCCATAAAAGTTATGAACAGAATTGGTGACATTGGGCAACCTTGGCGGAATCCAACTCTCACTGGGAACGACCTCAACTTAGTACCGGCAACGCGGACCAAGCTCTGACACCGGTCGTACAGGGATCTAACAGCCCGTATCAAAGGGCCTGGTACCCCATACTCCCGGAGTACCCTCCACAGGGCTCCCCGAGAGACATGGTCAAACGCCTTCTCCAAGTCCACAAAGCACATGTAGACTGGTTGGACAAACTCCCACGCGCCCTCCAGGACCCTGCTGAGGGTGTAGAGCTGGTCCAGTGTTCCACGACCAGCACGAAAACCACACTGCTCCTCCTGAATCCGAGGTTCGACTATCCGATGGACCCTCCTCTCCAGAACCCCTGAATAGACCTTACCAGGGAGGCTTAAGAGTGTGATCCCCCTATAGTTGGAACACACCCTACGGTCCCCCTTTTTGAATAGGGGAACCACCACCCCAGTCTGCCAATCCAAGGGAACTGCCCCCGATGTCCACGCGATATTGCAGAGTCGCGTAAGCCAACACAACCCCACAACATCCAGAGCCCTAAGGAACTCAGGACGAATCTCATCCACCCCTGGAGCCTTGCCACCGCGGAGCTTTTTAACCACCTCGGTGACCTCAGCTCCAGAGATTGGAGAGCCCGACCCAAAGTCCCCAGGCTCCGCTTCCTCAGTGGAAGACCTTCCAGTAGGATTGAGGAGGTCTTCGAAGTATTCTGCCTACCGAACCACGACAACCCGAGTTGAGGTCAGCAGCACACCACCCCCACTATAAATAGTGTTGGTTGTGTACCGCTTCCCCCCCGAGATGCCGGATGGTGGACCAGAATCGCCTCGAAGCCGTACGGAAGTCATTCTCCATGGCCTCTCCGAACTCCTCCCACGCCAGAGTTTTTGCCTCAGTGACTACCCGAGCCGCATGCCGCTTGGACTGCCAGTACCCGTCAGCTGTTTCTGGGGTCACACAGGCCAAAAAGGCCCAGTAGGACTCATTCTTCAGCCTGACAACAACCCTCACCGCCGGTGTCCACCACCGGGTACGAGGGTTGCCGCCACAATAATAATAATAATGATGAATTCCATTTATAATGCACTTTTCATTAATAAAAATCTCAAAGTGCTACAAAGTGTAATAAAGCAAAGATCAAAATAAAACAAGTGATAAAATCAAATAAAATCAATAATAATATCGACTAAGATCAAAGATAAAATCATGTGGATGCAGATTAGGCTTGCTTAAAAAATAAATAAAATAAAACAAGTGATAAAATCAAGTAAAATCAATAATGATATCAGCTAAGATCAAAGATAAAATCATGTGGAGGCAGAATAGGCTTGCTTAAAAAGAAAGGTCTTTATGCTGCTTTTAAAGTCAACCAGTGACTGTGGAGCTCTCAGGTCATCAGGGAGGGAGTTCCACAGGCGGGGGGCAGCCACACAGAATGCTCGGTCTCCCATGGTCCTCAATTTGGTCCGAGGAATATGAAGGAAATTACTGTTCTGTGATCGTAGAGACCGGGTGGATGAATATGGTGCAAGAATGTCCTTTAGACAGGCACCAACAACCTTGCGGCCACAACTCTGATAAGCTACCTCGACAATAGAGGCGCGGAACATGGCCCACTCGGACTCAATGTCCCCCGCCTCCCTCGGAACGTGTTCAAAGCTCTCCCGGAGGTGGGAGTTAAAGCTCCGTCTTACGGGAGACTCTGCCAGACGTTCCCAGCAGACCCTCACAATACGTTTGGGTCTGCCAGGTCTGACCGGCATCCTCCCCCACCATCGGAGCCAACTCACCACCAGGTAGTGGTCAGTTGACAGCTCCGCCCCTCTCTTCACCCGAGTGTCCAAGACATGCGGCCGCAGATCAGATGAGACGACAACAAAGTCGATCATCGAACTGTGACCTAGGGTGTCCTGGTGCCAAGAGCACATATGGACACCCTTATGCCTGAACATGGTGTTCGTTATGGACAATCCATGATGAGCACAGAAGTCCAATAACAGAACACCACTCTGGTTCAGATCTTGGATTTGGAGGAACTGATCCTCATCTCGGCCGCGTCACACTTGGCTGCAAACAGCTCCAGCGAAAGCGTTGAAGTTCCCCAGTAGAACAAGGGAGTCCCCAGGAGGTGCACTCTCCAGTACCCCCTCCAAGGACTCCAAAAAGAGTGGGTAATCTGAGGGTGTAGAGCTGCCGTTTGGTGCATAGGCACAACCAACAGTCAGAGCCCATCCCCTCACACGTAGGTGGAGGGAGGCTACCCTCTTGTTCACCGGGGTGAACCCCAACGTACATGCACTGGGGTGAACTCCAACGTACATGCACTGGGGTGAACTCCAACGTACATGCACCAAGATGGGGGGCAACCAGTATGCCCACTCCTGCTCGGCGCCTCTCACCAGGGGCAACTCCAGAGTGGAAGAGTGTCCAACCCCTCTCAAGGAAACTGGTTCCAGAGCCAGAGCCATGCGTTGAGGTGAGTCCGACTATTTCTAGCCGGAACCTCTCAACCTCACACACTAGCTCAGGCTCCTTCCCCACCAGAGAGGTGACATTCCATGTCCCAATGGCCAGCTTCTGTAGCCGAGGATCAGACCGCCAGGGTCCCCGCCCTCGGCCACCACCCATCCCACATTGCACCCGACCCCTTTGGCCCCTCCCACAGGTGGTGAGCCCATGGGAAGGGGGACCCACGTCTCCTCTTCGGGCCCCCCCGAGATGCCGGATGGTGGACCAGAATCGCCTCGAAGCCGTACGGAAGTCATTCTCCATGGCCTCTCCGAACTCCATGGGTGAAAGCCCGGCCACCAGGCGCTCACCAACATGCCCCACCTCCAGGCCCGGCTCCAGAGTGGGGCCCGGTGACCCGTAGCCTGGCGAGGGAACATTGATTCCATTAGTTTTACTCATCATTGGGGTCTTTGGGCTGCACTTTGTCTGGTCCCTCACCTAGGACCTGTCTGCCTTGGGTGACCCTACTAGGGACATGAAGCCCCTGACAGCATAGCTCCTAGGATCATTGGGACACTCAAACCCCTCCACCACGGGAAGGTGGCAGCCCAGGGAGGAGTAGAATCTAAGATCTAGGCCTGGTTTGGATAAATCTGATTAGTCACATTCAGACAATCATTAAAAAAAATCCAGTATGGGTTTAGTTTGGGCCAAATAAATGGATCTGGGACACTTTTTCCTGCAGTGTGAATGTAGTCTAGGCCTCATTGGTTCTGGTGGGTCTCTAAAACCCCTTAAATGGAACCAGTGAACTTAAAACAACCATAAATCACTGGTTCTAAATTAGAAAGTGGTCCTGCTTTAATGTGCCAGTCGTCATGCCCTCTGGTACCAACTTTTGGACCAGTGGTTTTAGCTCCAACAGAAGTGATATCTGAAGCTGACTCTAAACTATCAGACCACAGAACCAAGTTTAGTAGAACCAAAGTTAAACACAGACTAAGATCTCTGTTTCTGTCTCTCAGGAGGAAGAGGAAGGCTCTGATGAAGAGTGTTTGAGCTCTCTGGTCAGTGATCCAGTTTCACCTCCTTACCAATTAAACTGGCCAGCAGCCAGCGAGGAGGACAGCGACCGAGACAGTGACCCAGCCTTCGTGTCTCCGATAGATGACGTGAAAGCCGTCCGTCAACAGACCACTCTCACCACCGCCAACCTACATGAAGCTTCCAGGTGAGTCTTCAAACCTGCACATATTCTTCAGGGTAGGTCTTCCTCTAACCTGCTTGTCCTCCTGTTGGCCCAGATCTCAGCTTCTGGAGTGTCTGTGGGACACCAGAACTGAGAAGAAGATCCGCCGTAAAGTTCTGAAAGCGTTTGAGGACGAGTTTTCTCGACAGACTGGACGGTGAGTACACCGGAATACCGGACATCCTAAGTGTAGTCCTCAATTTCTTAGTTTCTTAGTTCATATCCTAGATGTTATTACTGTTTTTCTCTTACATTTTGTTGTTGGATGTAACTGGGACCCTGTGTACATAATCTCATTTCATTACATGTACTACATGCGGTGCCAATGACAATAAAGACTCTCCGACTCTCTGACTCTGAATTTACCTGACAAGGTTTACTTTGGCTCCTGACAGAATCTGCCAAAAAGAGGACCGTGGTCCCATGAAGGATGAATACCAAGAGTACAAACAGCTGAAAGCAAAACTCCGTCTACTGGAGGTCCTGCTCAGCAAACAGGACATCACCAAAACCACGTGAGGAGACACCAACCTGCAGCAGACTGATAGCACATGTTCCAAATGAGCCATGAATGGACATGACTCGGACACATGTCCAACAGGAATTGAAGAGTCTGAAAATTGTCCAACAAGTCTTTACATGTGTCTGAGAGGTGTCCAACAAGCGTTCACCGGGTGTTTAGATGCGTCGAAGAGGCGTCTAACAAGAGTCAAACCTGTTGTTACATGTCTATAGTGTGTCAAACAAATGTTCAATGTGTCTTTGAAGTGTCCAATAGGAGTGTCAATTTGGCATTATTGACTGGGGCAACAAAGTTTGATGTTTGTTCATCTGTCCCACTTATTGTTCAATTATCTTCCACCTGTCTTAAGATAGGTCTCAGAACTCAAAGATCCAAGAACCCCAAGGTAGTCTCAGGCCAGAGAGGATAGAAAATCCCTTCCTTCCCTTCTTTGGTCCTGGGGCCTCCTCCAAGTGCCTGGAAAATGTCAACAGAACTGACTCCCTGAAGTCTCAAAATCAGACCCGTCCTCTCCAGGGGCCTCATGTACAAAGACTTGCGTGGATTTCCTACTGAAAAGTGACGTACGGTCAAATCCAGAAAAGTGTGTACGCACAAAAAAATCCAGATGTATCAAACTGTGCGTACACCGGAATCCACGCACATTCCTTTTGTACATCACAACCAACGTGGAACTGAGCGCACGTGAGACACCTCCCCTGACACGCCTTCATTTACATATGTTAAACAGATGCAAATTACTTCCTGCATGTGTGAAGGACATGTTTGTTTGATCCCTGCGCGATCAGAAATCATTTCTAGATTCAGGAAAATAATGAATTTAATATAATATGAGTGAGGAAAAAATCCTAAGTAAGAATAGTAATAAAATGTGTTCATCACGCAAAGAACGAGTGATTGTGTGTCGGTATTTGTGTGTGCGCGCACCCTGCTTTGGTGCGCAACGGCTCATCCATTCATTCTGAGTGAAAATATTAACTTTGCGCACGAGTTTATTACCATAATTACTGTAAACACAGAGGAACTTGGATGTTTGGTTGAACATAGATCTTTGTTTATTTAATAGATGATATGAAGAAACGGGTCTGTGCGTCTCAGTGGAGAGTTTTCATGACATGACGTGATGTTGGAGTCTCCAAACGCTGCGCGCGCCACAGCCTTGTGCGCAATCTGTTTGTCTGTGAAGCTGTTACTCTCCAACAAGTTATATATGGTGTACTTTCACGTGTCATTTTGGAGAAATCTACAATAAACGCAGATTATGAATCACCTCCAGCTGCCGTGTGAGGGTGCGCGCGCGCTCCAAAGCGCGACCACTCAGCCTTTGGAATCATATAGATGAGACCATTCTATTGGACATGATCCGGCTTTGTGTGGACTGGAATGGCACAGTCCCGATCGACCTGCCAGCTCCCTCTGGAAAGCTCGGGAACAGTTTGGTCGCTGCTTCTGCACGCGTTGTGCACGGTTCCTGCGTTGTGCTCCAGAGCGCAGTGCCAAAATGAAAAAGGATTATCCCTGAAAACGGCTGATAAGCCATATCATAGATCAGAAAATTATATCTGTTTATAAATAAATGCTCTGCGTGTTACACTATCTCCAGTAAGGCTGAATCCGTTCCTGTTAAATGTATTTGTTGCACAACTTTGCGCGTCCTTTATTTGCGTCCATGTGGATGTAATAATTGTTATCATGTGTGTTTGGTGGGAATATTAATCATTTTCACATCATGAACAGTTAATAATAATAATAATAATAATAATAATAATAATAATAATAATAATAATAATAATAATGAATTCAATTTATAACGCA
>JBBPBX010056049.1:0-22897 GCA_038048925.1 Garcialebias charrua
AAAATCAGTCACAGGTTATAACTAAAGCACTTGTTAAATATTTGAAAGTTACAAAATTAGCTGAAAGGATTTAATTTTATTTTTATTAATTAATTAATTTATTTATTTTTTGTTGAAAGTAGACTCTTGAATTACATCTCCGTCCGGTTGATGGCGGTAATACACTGAGTTTGTAAACTGCCAGTAAACACCATCGTCGAAGAAGAAGAAGAAGAGATGACGCGTATTAAACACTGAAGCGTATAGTGTACAATTTTTTCATGTTTATTGTTAATCACAACCCCCCCAATGTTAGACCTAAAGTTACGCCCCTGTACAGATCCTGAAGATGTCTCCATCTGCTGTTTAACAATATCAAGGTTTGTTCCACCTGGGTCCACTCTTCAGGTGAAGACATTTCTGTGAATTGATGATAAAACACACAGACAAACACAGTATATATCATATGCAGTATACTGTATATTAAGACAATGGGTCAAACTAATGTCTTCAGACTCCACCACCTCCTCGTCCACCCTCCTGTCCAGGTGTTGTAGGTCTGGACGCAGGGGACATCGGTCTAGTTTCTCCTCATCCTGCTGCTTGTACTTCTTCAGACTCCACCACCTCCTCCTGGATGTCCAGGTGTTGTAGGTCTGGACACAGAGGACATCTGGGTCCATTATGGGCTGATTGCTGCATCCACTTTGTCACTTCCCTCATCAGAACCACAGAAAATCAACAGATTTACATCAAAGAATATTGTTGAGTACTATTCTTTTTGTTGATGCAATCTTACCTGCTGTGATGTGAAAGTCTGGGTTGTACTAGTGGTTCAGGAAGAGCCTCAGGTGATGGACTGGAGACCTGGAAACCTGAAAACACAAACAAAATAAAATAAAAGAATAATATATTTAACAGATATTTTAAAAGGGACTAATTTTTTAACCTATAAATTAATGTTGGATAATTATTAGAAACATTAACTAATATATTACCATTTCAGTGCTGTGGAAACTATGCTGTAAGTCCTCACAGAGCTGCTCACGTCCTGAAGTGAAAAGTCTCCAAAAACCAGCAGGAGCTGAAAAAAAATTATAACCTGCTGTTTACTGGAAATAACTTTGGCTTCTCTGCAGACAATCCGCTAAAATATTAACTTTTAAATGGCTAAATTGGACGGATCGACTTTGTATCTCCTCATTGTTTTCAGGGTGCGCAGTAGAGACGTTTCTTGTTATGACGTCATCATCCTGCGACAGGGATATCCCTATTTATCGTGTTAAAAAAACGGCGCTAATTTTAAACTGTTTTTGGGAGGAATTTTCATTCATTTCACATTGTTTTAGCAAAAACGGTCAGAGGTCAATCTTAATATTTATATATGTTGTGCCATTTTTTGGAAAGTTAAAAGATCATGTCAGGGGAGCTTTAAAGCTGCAGTATGCAGTTTTGTAGTGCAGTTTGTAACTTTTCTAACAATATTTTTTTAACATATTTCTTCACTCTGTCACTATCTCCTGACAGACTGATGTTAGACAAAGTAATCTCTGAAAAAAAACTATAGTCCCCTTGCTTCTCTATCAGCATTTATAAAAACACAGAGTGACCCGTCCTTAACCAGCCAATAAAAACAGAGTTTTAACCAGCCAATAAAAACAGAGCTTCTCACTTCTCACGCTCCTAACCCACGCCCCCCCCCCCGCCAGCCCGCAGCGGCCGCGGCACGTTCTCATTCAAAGAATTGCAAAGCGATGCAAAACTGTTTTGTATGTGACACAAATGTATTAAATTCCCCTTCTTCATCCCTGAGCTGGACTTTTGTTTTTTTGCCAAAAGTCAAGTGATCGCTTCTTCCTTCACTGACAGAAATGAGGAAATGGATTTGTCACGAGCGAATTAAAATCATGTCCAACTTGGCTGAAAGAGGCTCTGCAGATTTCAGGGTGTTTTTGTTTTGCTGGACCAGCGCTCCATGGTTTTATTTTATTTTTTAGAACGTTTTATTAACACATAAACACAGAATATGCAACGGCTCCGAGAGAACATGCAGCGGAGGCGGGGCTGATCTCAAGTTCAGCAGACCACGGGGGAACACAGCCATATATGGCTCTGAGGGGGAGGGAGCAGAATGCTTTTCCCTGTTGAAAATATTTCTAAGGCCCTGTTTACACGGACACTGTGTGGGGGAAACGGATGTTTTGGGTATGTTAATTAGGTGAAAAGTTTTGCGTTGACACTGTCGAATTCTGTGGATACGACTCTCTCCCCCTCCACCCCCCGTCCTCATGATTTCACTGTAGTTACCATGCTGGGCCACTAGATGGCGCTGTGATTTTTGGAACCTTCACTACTGCGCATGCGCTGCCTGAGGTAAACAGACCAGCTGCCTCGTCTGTTTTCCTCTCTGGCTAAAATCAGCTAACTACAAGTTGTTGTCAACAAGTTAACAACAAGTTAAAGCTGGAATTTGGATAAGAGTCAACAGATTTGAGTCAGTGGGACCCGCTTCATCTAACAAGCTGCACACCACACGCTGAGCCTGTGGACCAGAACCGCTGAGTGGACTGTGGACCAGAACCGGACTTTCCAGCGTGATAAACAGCTGACTTACAGCAGGTAAATCAACGTTCTTAATATAATGTTTGCTTGCGTTTACTTTGATCACACAACAACTGAGTTTTTATTTATTTATTTATTTATTTCTGCCAGGTGGAGAAGCTGTCGTTCCAACAAACAGGCAGACGGTTCTGAGGTTCTGATGGGTCCAGATGAACACACAGCAAGAGTCCAGTTCATTAACGTAGTTACAGTTCGGTTCACGTGTTTTAATAGTGTGTTCAGTTTAATTCTCAGTGTTTGTGTTTAAACTTTGGTGCTGAATAAATAAATAAATAAAAAATAAACCTGGTGTCTTCATTTTCACAGCACGTTACGCACTGTTTAAAAAATGTAACGAGTCCAGATAGATACTGTAGTTCAGATAAATTTACATCTCCCACGCCAACATAAATACTGTTTATTATTGTTAAACTGTTATATTTTGCAACGTGACACGTGAAATGTCAGACTGTCCGCGCATGCGGGCTGCGCGCATGTGGTTGACACAAAAGCTCCACGGGAGATGTTTACATTATCAGCGGGGGGTCAGCGAAAAACTTCCACCTTGAGAGCAGGGTCAGAAAAGTATCGGTGTCATCGAGGGGGGCCAGCAGCGTCGTGTAGGCGATAAGCAAAGTCGCAAAGAGAAAGTAGCGGTTACACTCAAAATACGCGCCGTGTAAACAGGCCCTAAGTGCTGCGCTCTACAGAAAGTTACAGATAGCACCTTTAAGAGTGGGACTAACTTGATATTTTTTCATCCATTTCTCTAAATATTTTACTGAGTCCGGATATTTTTGACTCATGTATCTGGCATCCTTGGTATTTGCGCCTTCAGATGATTTGCTCTTATTATTTACCATTATTGCTAGGTATGACAAACTTTTGTGTAGTTATTAATATATGTGTGCAAATGAATATCAACCTGGAAATGTTTAGATCCAGTGAGAATCACTTACACTTAATTTCCAAATATAAGTTTTCAAAAACAAACCAGAGAATGTGGTTGTGCTTTCTATACTTCTCAATCACTCACGTGTCAATCAAACATGTGTCATTCGTACAAATGTACAGAGAATCACAATAAAACATGAGCTGGTTCTCTTCACAAACTCACAGTCAGACAGACAAGCACAAACTCATATATACACTTAGGCGAAAACAAGAAAACTACCCGCATTCACCCTAAGACGGGTCGCAGTCAGGCAGACAAGCACAGGGAAGCAGGCTGCAGGATTAACATGGGTGGGGGCCAGACTGCCCACAGATAACAGACAGAGATGCTAGAGAGAGCTGGGCTGTTCACACACGCATACACACACAGAGGCTGGAGCAAAAATATAAAAAAAAATAGACTTCGAATTAGACACAAACTCAGAGCTCCCAAATCGCACGCATACTTAAAAAGGACCAGAAATGTCAGAAAATTAAACAATTACAAAACGATGCATCTTAAACAGATAAATGTCTTATTTTCTCTTCAGTCTAGCTGGACCTGACCGCAATGTCCAATAAAAGGTCTCGGCAGATCAGCCTCACAAAATGCCTTATTCTGGTCTTGGCTCAGTGATTCGCCTCATTTAAAAATAGCACAAGAAGGTCTTGGCTCTGCAAATAATGATGTGCACATATATTCGCTTAGTTCTGGAAAACAGAAGTCTCACTTCAAATTTTCAAGGTCCGGGTCCAGCATTGAAACAGTTCAAAACGTATTAAACGACGTATCAGCAAAAATTCTCGTTACTCACTTTTTTTGTTGATTTTTGTGCTGTGTCTGGCTGGGATCTCCATCAAGCCGACCCTGATGGTTCAAAGGACCTAAGACGCTGGCCAGGTAAGGCGAATGTCAAACCCCCCCCCCCCCCTCTGGCTTTGTCGCAGGCCGTGCATGGGCTTTGTGCAACGCGTCCCGTTTGACGTCCACCAGGAGCGGATATGAGGAAACACCCGGATAATTTCGGCACCAGTAATGATAGGGATTTTAAACACCTGTCACCTTAATAAAAACCACACAAGAGAAACAAGAAATGAGTTAGACACTGATCATGAACTTTGCAAAGGGGATGTGCTTTTAATGCACTTCTGAAACTTAGTTTGGTCTCAAAACGTATTGCCAGCACAATCCGAATTGTGCAGCTACTCACAGACTATTTATATAAGAAGGAGGCGGAGTTGACAAGTTACACAAATCTCTGACAACTTACAAATAAAATAAACTGGAGTCATGGTTCTGTTGAAACAAGAACATCTAATCAAAACATTGGGCCTCATGCACGAACCGTTCGTACGCACAGATTTATTCTTAAACTGTGCGTACGAGTGATTTAGGATCATTTGTGGCATTCAACAATGTTTTCGTATCCTAAGATTTTTTTCAGATACGAACAAAATTTACGAGTGGTCCGGACCTGTCGTATATTTTAGGAGCATCAGTCTGCTGTTATCCAGACGGATTTTCTCCACTAATAACTTCATATTTCGTTATTTAGAAAATATTTTGGGTTTAAAAAAATCACGCACCATAATTATTCTTGACAATAGGTTATTCTGTTTGAATTAGAATTATAATTTTAAGTTTAATTTGTCTGGTGTGTCGCGCAGGCTTCAGTGAGTCGTGCGCTCCCCTTGGTCATCAAAGCCCTCCTCATATTAACACCCAGGTACATAAAATTCCCATACACCGCCGCAGAACAAGTACGAATTAAGACTGATTTTCATGCTATTGCTGGACTGCTGTGCCAAACACCATCGGAGCAATAGATTATTATATCTGATTCGAAATATAACCTGCAGAATGTGGTTGCGCGATGACCAGGAGGAGCGCGCATGACTCATTTGTGCTGCAAAACATGTTGGCACGCGCGCAGCATGGCATTTATTGTCCATCCATCTCGGTAACGCAGACTATTCCTCCTGTCCGTGCTGCGGCGAGACGTTTGTTTGAAGCCATTTTCAGATCAAACCATTTATTCTTGATTTCTGATACTGTACGACCCACGGGAGACACAACATATGCACTACAATATTAATATGAAGTTAACTGTAGTTTCGAGACATTTTAAAATGCTTCTGTTCAAAAACACATCCGACACTTGCGGGGGGGTGGGGGGTAGCGGTGCGCTCTTCTGAATAAGTGAAACTATAATGTAACACAGTTGTTTACACTAAAATTAAAAATATTTGACCATCCGACACTTGCGGGGGGGTGGGGAGCGGTGCGCGACTGAGAGAGCAGAACTTCAATCTCCGAACGCGTGAAGTTCTCTTTTTACTTCTTGATTTTGAATGAATGGACACTTCCTGCTGTCAAAAGGCAGGAAACGTGGCCTTATATGGTGTTTTGAGGGGTGGGAATTATGTAAATGACCTCTCCGCGAGCACGCGCAGGTGAATAGAACAGGTGGGATTCATTAAATTTACGCAGCTCGTTTACACACGTTTCCTGTGGATAGGAGAGTTTGTTGGATCTGACGTGGCATGTTCGTACGAACGCTTCGTACGAACAAAAGTAGGAGAAATTTAGGATAAAAATACGAACATGTTCGTGCATGAGGGCCATTGTCTAACCATGAACAAAGCTTAAAGACTTTGTCTGTTCTGCCTCAAGGAAAAACAAACATGTTTGTACTTCAAAATAAATGTTTGGTGTGAACAGAGAACATTTGATTAAAATGAGCTGGGTAAGGATTGTGTCAGATTAATAAGTTTCATATGATAAATTGTTGAATCTATCACAAACAAACAAGAAAGAAAGTTTTTCATCTTTTTTTTACTGACTCATAGTATAAACTGTTTTTTTAATTTTATTTTAATTCCAGTGAGCTACAGAGCACTGTGAACCTGCTAATGATGTACACCTTTGGGGGAAGCTAATGGGAGTTAGCCTGTCTGAGCCATTGTGCATCCGAGTCTGCAGCCTGCATGCATGTGGAACAGATCTATTTAAATACTAAATGTTACTCGTGCAACTTTCAAATGGTTCGCTCTGTACAAACTATCCAAGCTAAAACAATTTTGTCAGACGTTACAAGAGGCAGAATTTGCAGCGAGTCCAGTCAGGAACGAGGAGTCTTCTCCAGACTGTGTGAAATATTTATACAGATAATTTTTTACATTACAACATACAACCAGAGCATGACATAGACAGTGAATATAAAAATAAATAAATAAATAAGGCTAGAGGTCCAAAGAAAAACCATTACTGAAGGGAATGCATTATTATAATTTGAGATTAAAATACAATTTTTAATGAATTTTCCCTATAGTGAATTTTCCCCCTCAGGAAGACGAGAGTGTAGTTACTGTGAGGTTATGAGAGCATCTGGAAAATAAGATTAGATAAAACTTTATTTGATACCGTGGGAATATTCTGTCGGGCAAATTAAAAAATATATAAATAAATAAAAATTTAGAAAGATTTTTAGGCTGTCAGAAAAATAATTCATGTTCACTGCACCCAAATAAGCATAAAATAAAATACATAAATAAAAACATGGACAAAAATAAATGTGGCAAGTTTCTCATCTTTCAAGTGTTAAAACCACTTTTGTTCTCACTGATATGTAACCCACTGTGTTGCTTTAATCTTTTAATGATTCAGTGTTCGCTGCATTTCTTTTTGTGATATTTTCTAGATTTACATTGTTTTAAGGTCTTACTTTTGTTTTGATCTTTTATGTAATTATTATTGAACAGCACTTTGACTATTTGAGTATTAATACTTCAATTTTTATTTCACTAATTCGATGTACTACAGAAAATGTGAACATTTACAACCTGTGATAAAAGTGCATGGTCTAACTGTTACTTGGATGAGTCCTAAAGCTGAGACAATTGAGATGAACTCTTGACTCCAGATCAGCAGCACCTGCAGACAATCAAATCATTGAGCAGTGATTGGCTCCAGGTTCCAATAAATACCAGATCACTTCTGTCCCACACACAGAACCAGGACCTGCAGGCTGGTCTTTGAGCAGAGACACAGAAATGACTTGTGGACTTGGTTTGTGGTGAGTGTTTGTCGCTTTGATTCAAACGTTCACGTTTCTTTCTAACCATGTTGTTTTGTTTCCTGAACAGGATCTTGGTGGTGTTCTTGGTTCAAGCAGAGCATGTATGTTGTCTCTGGACTAAAGGAGGTAAGAGCAGGAATGTCAGCTGTTGGTTCAATGTCCCACCACAGTGGACTCATGTTGTGTCTTCTCCTGCAGCTCAGAGCTTCCAGAACAACAACCCACATGTTGGCTTTCCTCCACCAGACAGCAGCCTGATCACATCTGGCAGATACCCCCAGGATCAAGTCAGACAAGGCTTCATTTCTCCAAGTTCAGTCCAGAGCAGGAGCTCTAACACTGGTGGTTCTGGTCCAGGACTCTCTATTAGGAGCTTCACACCAGCTGTGTCCCAGCCAGCCCAGAGTTCAGTCAGACTGGTGAAGAGCAGCTCTGCATCCAAAGCAAACTGGCAAAGGCCATTGTCACCCAGAGCTGATGATTCAAAAGGAGCAAGACAGCTGCTGTTTGTCGTTTCTTCTGCAGGTGGACCTTTGAGTCAGAACCAGAAGAAACCCTCTATCAGCAGAAGAAACTGGCCTGCCCTGTGGGGGATGCAGCGTCCTAACAAGAATCTTATTTTGGCTCCCAGGTCACTCAGACCTGCACCACGTCAACCTTCCAGGGCTGCTGCAATCCGTTTCAGCGAGGTGGGCTCCTCCTGTTTGGTCCAGTTGCTTTTGGATGATCTGTACTGATGCAGACGTATGCCAGCGGTCCTGCTAAAAGGGTGTTTTCAAAACTTGGCATAGAAACCCTCTGTGGGTCATCAAGGAGGATCCAGATCTGCTGAAAAGCTTTATGGAGAAGATTTCATTTTTCAGCACGACCTGGCACCTGCTCAGTGCCAAACCACAGGTAAATCGTATTACTGTGCTCAATTGGCCTGACAACTCTCCTGACCTGAACCCCATAAAGAATCTTTGGGATATAGTGAAGAGAGAGTTGAGACCCAACACACTGGATGAGCTTAAGGCCGCTATCGAAGCATCCTGGCTTCGATTAACGCCTCAGCAGTGCCACAGGCTGATTCCTTCAGGAAGCAGTCATTTCTGCAAAAGGATTCCCGACCAAGTATTGAGTGAATAACTTTAATTGAAGGTTGACTTTTTTTTTTTTGTATTCGACACTTTTCTTTCATTGTCAGTTGGTGTGCAATGAATCTAATGTATAAAAATTTTTTATCATTGCATTATAGAAAATTACCTTATCACAAAAGGCTAGATCTGTGATTTGTGTTCATTTGTGTTCATTCTGATTAAAATATCATTAAATTGTGAAAGTGTCCCAACTTTATTGAAATCCGGTTTGAATACTTATTTCACTGATTCGATGTATTACAGGTTTCCAATCTCTGCTTCACATATAATTAAACTTAATCTGTCAAACATAAGACAACATAATCAGCAAGGCTTTAACATGCATGCCATAATCTTCAACCATATGAGGTCAGCATGTAGCCACTAGAGTCTCTTTTTAAGAAAAAACTGAATTTTTGACAAATCTTATACAGTATAAACCAGTACATTTTAAAGTATTAAATGGACTTGTTCCTTTACTTGTTCTTACAAGTACAGTAAACACTAGAGCAATGACCAGAGGAGATTGTGATGTACAGTGGCGCAGGACTAATTTTGGCCAAATGGTGGTCTCCATCAGAGGCACGCAGTCTACAGCCAGTTTCCATCAGGAACTGCGGCACAAACTCTGCCTTTAAAAACTCTTTGAAACTTTGGCTGAACTAACCAGAAGTGCACTCATTTGTAGATTACTTATCTATTTTCTTATGGTATCTTTATTGTGATTTTATGTGCTATATAGGTGTTTGTATTCCCTGCTCTTTTGTTTTGTGGGATGTTCTTACCTGCCTTAGGACAACTGATGAAAATTAGCTATTGTGCCAACTCCGGCATGGCAGCATGTATACATTGATGCTTACTGCTGTCATGTTAATATGCATTAATTTAAATGTATAAAATAAATAATCCTGTTTTTTGAACTCCCAAGGATTTCTTCAATCTGGGACCTGCACAGGATCCTCTTGTTGGCATCAGAGGCTGTCAGAGTCTGAGTTAATGCAGCATCATAGTAATGAATCTTTTTCCTTCTACATGTTGTGAAAAATTAAACGCATTAAGAACTAAAACCATGACTGAACCTGTTGAAAACCAAATGCTGCAAGTGAGAACTCTGAATAGAACCTTCTACATGAAAGATTCAGGGGAGCTTTGCTGGTTTAGTCTGTTCAGTAACGTCACACGGCAGCTGCAGTCTGTAGAAATGACAACACAGATGCATCTATTCTCATCAAAATACATCCTGTCTTTTTTTTTTTCTTTCCACACGTATGAAACAATTTTTATTATATTTACATTTAATGCACAGAGCGTTCATTTTATTGTCTTTACCATCTTGATTACTGAAGGTTTTTATTTTCAGCTCATTTCAAAATGTTAAAGAAAATAAGTACACAAACTAAACATCACCCCAATTAAACATCTTACTGATAGTACTGTAGAATAATCAGTAAAAATCTAGGACAGCATTCAAGCTCACTGTTTATTTACATTCACTTTTTAAAAGACTATTATGTTTGTGGTTTTAACTTTGTCATGACTTGAAGTAAATAAATGTAAGAACTCTTTGCTGTCTTCTCTGCAAACGTTCAGTCTTGGAGCATTAGGACGTTTCCTGGAGCTGGCGTCTCCAACACCCCAGTCAGTAAGACCTTGTTCCACCAGCGCTCTCTGAAGCTCTGCAGCGACACACTGAGCAGACTTCTCCATCCTGGAATTCTTCCTTCATCTTCTCTGGGACCAGGTCCTCCGACATCACCTGAACGATCCAAGACGTGTCACGTTACAGTGGTCGACAGATGGGAATTCTTTATGTTTCAAAGTAAAACCAGTTCTGACCTGAGTGAGCGCCTGCAGTGCAGCTTGTGTAGGATCCAGGTGCTGTAAGGCCTCGTCTGTCGTGTGCAGGGCCTTTTCACTGCGCTGCAGCACGAAGGAGGACTGCTGCTGCTGAAGGACTCTCAGCAGGAGTCTGGGAGGCAGCACGGAGACCAGTTCAACACTTAAACATGGTGTGTGAGACAGCTATTTGAAGATCATATATTTACATTTCACGTGCGGGGATTTAAAAAATGAATTAAAAAGTCAAAGTATTCTCATTCTTTGTAAAGCAGAAGTGAGTTCATTATTAAATGTTGTTCTTCTAAGTTCCAGTTCTTAACGTGAGCTGCGGTGGCAGAGGACTTTTATATGAAGGTGTACCACAGCATTTACAAATATGTAGTTTCTCTAATGTACACATTCAGACTACTCAAGTAGAAATACAATATATTTTCAAATGCACATGCACGGGTCCACTGCTGCGCACCGATCAGCAAATCGAATGCTGCGTTCAAGACTGCTGAGAAGCAACCAGATTTATTTGGTTAATGGAAACAAAGTATTTCAGACTTGGCACCACATCAAAGCTCACCCACTTACACTGACCTTACTAAATTCAAAACATTTTAACTGTGTGACCTGAACAGCCAAATTAAACTTTCCTAACCTGGTAGGTTGTTCTTCTTCTGTAGAAACTGCCTGTAAATTAAGAGCAGCAGCGCCCTCTAGTGGCGGTGCACTAGCCTCTACCAGAGGACAGATACAATGGTGAGGCCACCGCTGTGTCCATCCTCTGAAGACAAAGTGTGAGCTACACATTCCCGTAGAAAGAATGAAGGCAACAGTTATTGCTGGTGGGATTTATCAGGTTTATACCATTTATTATATTAAACAGAACTTGTTAATATCAGACATGAACAATTTCTGAAAAATTCCAGGTAGTTAATCCAGAAAAAACAAAAAAATTGGGTTCATAGTCCACAAAATTAACATGTTTGGAATCCAGTAACGTCAAAGCGATCATGTGTGTCTGAATATGGGGGTTAGGAGTTACTGTACCGAGTCAGAAATACACGGTCTCCAATAGGACTTTAACAGACTACTCGAATAATCGACACATCGATTCCTAGGACATCTATCGAGTTTTTAAATTTCACATCAAGTATTATAGGGACGCCATCATGTCACAGTTAACGAACAGAAAATGAATCAACTTCCTGTTTGGAGCGCGTTGCGAACCGGTGTTACACCATATTCTCTGACCACCGTATATTGTGACCGTAGGGGCGGTGTTGCATGCACTGTTGCAGGTCACAGAATATGGTGTAACACCAGGTCCAATCGACCGAACCAGAACTAGCTTCCACTGATCTCTTTTCATAAACAAAAAGCAAAAAATATGAATCTCTAAACCTATAAAAAAACTATAAACATAATTTTCTCTAAAACTAAACCTACCCCGACCACCCCGCAGCACCGCTGGCAGTGTTGCGGGGTGGTCAACTGTCACACTGTTTTTAAGTTTCATTTTTTCATTTTTTATGTGCTGCATGTTTCTTTCACTTTTGCAGCTTAATCATAATAACTAATAGTTTTGGTTTTCCTGTGATTTATCTGCAAATACACCTCACAAATTCCCTGGTACAGGTGTATTTGCTGACATTTTGAGTGATCATTGTGTGATAGCGGCTCTTGGAGCAATAAAACTTCCACCTTCTAAGCCCAGAATAATTCAAAAAAGGGATTTGAAATGATTTTGTGAACAGTCATTCCTTTGGGATCTATCCAACTTTGATTGGCAACATATTCTATTAACCAATGACGTGAACACAGCTTGGAACTATTTTCATAATAGTTAAATTTATTTGGTGAACAAACACGCTCCTTTCCGCCCGTTCAGGATAAAGGGACATGACAGCCCCTGGTTTACTCCTGAACTAGCTGAACAAGGTTTTCTTTTCATCACAGCATTGACAGACTTGTCTTCTTGGTGTGCTGTTCTCTGTGCAGGCTCTTTAAAACAGATTACATGCTGTCGTGCTAACTCACTGGCTTGACATATTTTTATAGTACTGTCCAATGTTAGCTCCGTTTCTCTCAATAGTTTGTCTCTCAGTTTCTTCTCATTAGTTCCAAACACTATCTGATCTCTTACCAGCAAATCTCTGAAGTCACCAAAATTATAGGACTGAGCTTTAATCTTGAGGTCCGTGAAGAAAGTATTAAATGACTCACCCGCATGCTGTAAGCGTGAGCGAAAGACGTACCTCTCATAAGTTTCATCTTTCTTTGACAGACAATGCTCGTCAAATTTCTTCACAACCTCGTCAAACTTATCTTTGTCCTCGGGTTGAGCAAACACAAAAGTGTTGAAGACCTCTATAGCTTCTGTGCCGGCGATGGTGAGCAGCATGGCTATTTTCCTTTCATCTGCCCACCGATCCACTCCGACAACCGCAATGTACAGCATGAACTGCTGTTTAAAAGCTCTCCAACTTGCATCTACGTTTCCAGTCAGTTTCAACGGACTTGGCGGTTTTATTGCATCCATCTTTGTGTTGCTTCTTATTCTTACATGTTCTTATTCTTATGTAGAACTAAACATTAAAGGCTCCAGTATAGCTGTGTGTTGGGCCGAACGCCGCTCAACACGCGCGTGCTGCGCGCAGGCAGTTCACAGTATAGCTCAGCGTGAAGCTCCAGCGTTTTCGCTCCAAATTCTTGACATAATTTGAGCAGCAGCAGGGCGGAGCGTTTACCTACGGGACAAATTGAAGTCGCTGATTGGTCATTTGCTGACAAGCCTACTGAATTGATTGACAGGTCGGGTAGGGGGAAAAAAGGCAGAGGGTTGCGCAACGGTTTTCTGTGTTTATATGTTAATAAAAAGTTCTAAAAAATAAAATAAAAACAGGGAGCGCTGGTCCAGCACACCAGAACACCAGGAAATATTTAGAACCTCCCACAGCCACGTTGACATGTGTTTAGTTTGCTCGTGACAAATTCATTCATTTCCTTAGCAATCAGGAAGCGATCACTTGACTTTTGGCAAAAAAAAAAAAGAAGAAAAGTCCAGATCAGGGGTGAAGAAGGGGAATTTAATACATTTGTGTCACATACAAAACAGTCCGGCGCCGGGCAGTTTATTGTGAGACAAGGCGCGCGCGTACGCGGTCGTAAAATTTGAGATTGGCGCGTTCACGCCCGCGTTCAAAGGCTTGTGCCGCGGCGCTCGCACGGCGTGGAGCGGCATTCGGCCCAACGCACAGCTAGACTGGGGGCTTAAGAAGGAGCCTCGTGTGCTAGCTTGATAACTTCTCTTTATTAAATCTTCTTCTACCCTTTATACATGCAGTGGTCTACTAGCTCCCCCTAGCGGTGGATTCAATAATAACAACTATCACACGCTTATCCCGCTTCTGCTTCCTGTCACGCCGCTTGTGGCGCTTCCACAGTGGGCGTGATGGAGGGAGGCTCGGGGCTGGCTTCCAGAGCAGGCCGTAGTCACGTAGCTTCTCCTCGAGTTCGCTGTTTATTTCCAATTGAGCGGTTTTTCCGACAAGCAGGAACTCATGGCTATACTTGCGTTTTTGAACGTGTAGATATGACGAATACGTGCCGGCACATTGCGGCACGCAGGACAAAAAAGACGAAAACACTGTGTTGTCGGGAGAGAGAGAAGCCGCAGCGTGTGCGCGCGCCACCATCTTGGAGGATCAGCAGCAGGAGGCTGGCCAGGTGACAGGTGTTGGAGGCTTCTTTGCTCTGGAGACAGAAAGGCAGACGTTACGATAATTATTTTATATTTACATCACTGATGTTTGGTGGGAAATGCACAAAGTTAGTAAATTCTACTTTATTGTGTCATGAAGCTAAACATGACGCAGAAGACGTTCAGTATTTATGAATCATTTCATTTAGATCTTCACTACCTGAAGAGTAAAATACACACTTTATTTCAAAGTTACTTTGACACAGTTAAAGTTTAATAAATGTTAACATCTGATGGTGAAGATTCTCAGTCGTCCAGGACATAAAATCAAAAAAGGCGTTCAATACAGAACAACTGGACTTTATTTGTTATCAATGTGTGAAGTGTGGTTTTTGTCAATTTACATACAGTAGGATGTGTGTGTGTTTTCTGTAAGTTCTGCTTTCACACTAAACTTTGAATGGGTCACAGGCACGTGTTATCCCAAGTATGTGTGTGTGTTAGCTTCCAATTTACCTAGTTTGGTGTGTACCAGTGGCCCAGCTTGCTTATAACTTCTCTCTCCCTCTCACAGTCTCCTCATAGAATTGAGAAAGCTTATCGGATGATGAGCGAAACGACTTGTTGCTACAAATAAAGTCCAGTTGTTCTGTATTGAACGCCTTTTTTGATGTTAACATCTGACACTACAGTCAGAAGTTTCACACACTCATCCTGAGCATGAATGTATCTGACTGTTAGGCTGTTTTCATTTTTTATGGGGAGTGAATGATGAGCTTTATCCAATCAGAAACCAGTTCAGGTGTGTTCGGGCTCATGGTCTTGTTGGAACTCAACTGGACTGTGTCCAAGTTTTAACCATCAAACTGAAGTTTAAAAGGATTTGGAGGTCATCTTTTGTTTTTCATGAAGCCACCACCAGTTCAGAACTGGTACAAAGTTCTTAGGTTTGAAGCAACACCTTGACTCCTTCACTTGTCAGACAGTGTCTGTCTCATCTGACCATGAACTTTTCTCCAGAAGACGTTTGTCTTGTCCATGAGGACATGAGCTTGAACTTGTCACTGTTGGAGCTTCACTGAACACAGACACATTGATCCAGCAGAAGTTTCCAGTTCATGGCAGGCTTGAGCCTGGATGGTTTCTATACAGTGTCTAAACATATCAAGCAGTTTCCTCTTTTCTTAATGTCTTCACTGCTTAAACGTTCTTTTTGTTCTGAGCGTTAGTGAGTCTAATAAATGCTGTTAAATAAATTCTAAAAAAAGCTAAGTCTGGTCCTCTGGACATTAAAAAAAAAAAACAAAACAAAGCAAAAAAAATTGTAGAAACGTTTCGTCTTTCGTCCGAAAGACTTCCTCAGTCTGAGGTGCTGTGTTCAGCTCAGTCTTATAAATAGCACCCTCTCACAGTGTTACACAACCAGTTGGCTGATGACAGCCGAAACCAGCTGCTCACATGATCAAGGAGGACCATCAGCCTAACGATGGATCGTTAGCACCCTGATGGTTGTTTGCTATTCACAGAGGGCTGAGTGATACTAGCAATAACAGCATTGTAAGAGGGGGACAGTTGAACCCGGAGGCCTCCACCCCTGTTTAATGATGGGCGGTTTCTTTTCACAAAGATGGCCTCCTTTACTCCTCTCTCAAACCATTGTTCCTCTCTATCAAGGATGTGAACATCTTCATCCCTGAAAGAGTGACCGCTGGCCTGGAGATGAGTGTAGACCGCAGAGTCCTGACCTGATGATGTTGATCTTCTGTGCTGGGCCATCCTTTTGGCCAGTGGCTGTTTAGTTTCCCCGATATAAGACTGATCACAGCCCTCCTGACACTGAACAGCATACACAATATTACTCTGTTTGTGCCGGGGGACTGGATCTTTGGGATGAACCAGTCTTTGTCGTAATGTATTTTGGGGTTTAAAAGCCACTGGGACGTTGTGTTTAGAAAATAAACGTCTCAATGTCTCTGAAACTCCTGCAACATACGGAATGACCACTGGTCTGGGTCTGGGTTCCTTCTTTTCACCTGATGGCTGGCTGGAGTCCTGTTTGGGTTTCTTCTCTGCTTTCAGGAAGGCCCAGTTAGGATATCCACATTTCTCTAGAGCCTGTTTTGTGTGTGATTTCTCCTTCTGTCTGGCTCCTGAGTTAGTGGGGACGCTGTCTGCTCTGTGGTACAGAGTCCTGATGACTCCTAACTTGTGCTCCAGAGGGTGATGGGAGTCCAAACTGTAAATACTGGTCTGTGTGGGTGGGTTTGCGGTCCTCAGTTTGCAAATTTCTTCTATCAGAAACTGAGACCTCACAGTCCAAGAAAGCCAACCTGCCAATTTTTACATCTTCTCGTGTGAACTTGATATACAGTATTTATCATTTCAATAGCTTTTTTTAGATTTTTCTACCTGGATTATTGAGCATGCATCAGGGTATGTTAAATAAATTGTTTATGCAAAGAGAAGCTACAAGCTGCAGTCAACCATGATCACTAACACGTTACATTGAACATGTCAGAAGGTTCTCTATCAGTTAAAGCAAAATGTGAACATTTACAACAACCTGTGATAAAAGTGCATGGTCTAACTATTACTTGGAAGAATCCTAAACCTGAACTCTTGACTCCAGATCAGCAGCACCTGCAGACAATCAAATCATTGAGCAGTGATTGGCTCCAGGTTCCAATAAATACCAGATCACTTCTGTCCCACACACAGAACCAGGACCTGCAGGCTGGTCTTTGAGCAGAGACACAGAAATGACTTGTGGACTTGGTTTGTGGTGAGTGTTTGTTGCTTTGATTCAAACGTTCACTTTTCTTTCTAACCATGTTGTTTTGTTTCCTGAACAGGATCTTGGTGGTGTTCTTGGTTCAAGCAGAGCATGTATGTTGTCTCTGGACTAAAGGAGGTAAGAGCAGGAATGTCAACTATTGGTCCAATGTCCCACCACAGTTGACTCATGTTGTATCCTCCTCCAGCTCAGAGCTTCCAGAACAACAACCCACATGTTGGCTTTCCACCACCAGACAGCAGCCTGATCAAATCTGGCAGATACCCCCAGGATCAAGTCAGACAAGGCTTCATTTCTCCAAGTTCAGTCCAGAGCAGGAGCTCTAACACTGGTGGTTCTGGTCCAGGACTCTCTATTAGGAGCTTTACACCAGCTGTGTCCCAGCCAGCCCAGAGTTCAGTCAGACTGGTGAAGAGCAGCTCTGCATCCAAAGCAAACTGGCAAAGACCATTGTCACCCAGAGCTGATGATTCAAAAGGAGCAAGACAGCTGCTGTTTGTCGTTTCTTCTGCAGGTGGACCTTTGAGTCAGAACCAGAAGAAACCCTTGAGTCAGAACCAGAAGAAACCCTCTATCAGCAGAAGAAATTGGTCTGCCCTGTGGGGGATGCAGCGTCCTAACAATCTTATTTTGGTTCCCAGGTCAACGTTCTTCAGACCTGCACCACGTCAACCTTCCAGGGCTGCTGCAATCCGTTTCAGCGAGGTGGGCTCCTCCTCTCGTCGGTTTGTCCCAGTTGCTCGTGGACACCCTGTACTGACTGAGACATATGCCCGCGGTCCTACTAAAAGGGTGTTATCAAAACTTAGATCTGAAGGGCAGGTCAGGAGGTACTCTCCTCGCGTACAGGCTTGGAAACCCTCTGTGGGTCAAGGAGGATCCAGACCTAGAATCTGGCTCCAGACCTACAAAACCAGTCAACATCTGGCTGTCCCCAGGAGCAGCACTGTGGGAGCTCCTGGTCAGGGTGTTACCTGGGCTACAGTTTACAAGATCCCTGTAAACTTTGGTGGACGGCTGAAATGACTTTCTTACTAGAACCAAGTGACTGTCCAGAAGCGGCAGCTTCAGATCCCTAGACCCAAAGGTTCATCTAGAGGCTGGTTGGACCAGGATCAAGTTGCAGCAGAGTGCACATTTCTAATGTCTTCAAAAAAGGTGTTTATCAAATTTAAATGTCTTTAAATAAAATGTATTTAACTGACTAATGTGCACTTCATATTTAGGCTCTCTGCATTACTGGTCTTGACAAGAAGTGCATATGATTCTGGTGAAGACACTTGATTCATGAATTAAATTTTCTGCCTTGGTCAATGGGAAATACTGCATTAGTACATGCAGTTAAAAATGTTTGCAACATTGTGGGGCAACGGTTCAGTATTTAAGATGTGAACGAAATGCTTATGGAGACATTGGACATTCTTGCATCTGGAAATGTTAAGTTGGGCTGCTGCAAATTCGGTTGAAGGCATCTGAGAATCGGAATCAAAGCACAAACTTGCATCCTAAGATCAACAAATGTTTATTGCTCAAAGTTGAAGGTGTATAATTTGAGGAAGTGGTTCTTTTGCTCTGAGGCAAACGGAGGAGTGGAGTTGACGTCGAGTGGTTGGGCAGCTTTACGATAGTCTCTGCCTCAAGTTTAACCTGCACCTTCTGTTAAATGACCTGCAGGTTGGAAAGAGCTCCAGCGTCCTTTAGCACCTGCTCATTCCAGTGATGTTTCAGGTGTGGATATTCCTGAGCACCTTGAGTGGGAGCTTGAAATCTGAGGTTGAAGAGAGCTGGGCAATATCATTAATGAAAATCACAAGTGCAACAAAATTAAACGTCACAAGTGAGTAAAATCAATAACTATCAACTAAGATCAAAGAATCAGGAGAAGTTCCGTATAAGCATTGTGTAATGAGAGCAGTTTTGTACTGAATTCTCTAAGAGGTGGGTGGGAAAACACATTTGGGTGCTGGTTTTGTGGTCTGTTTGTTGCATTTGCTTCAATGCAACAAAACAAACAAAAGGTAACAAATCATTGTAAAACTTGGTTTATTTACATAATGACTAACTGCTGGATGTCTGTCCACTGAGCTGCTGACTCTCAGAAACTGTGGCCCCAGAGCAGTTTAGATGAACAGCACTGGTCTATAACCTTCAGAACCCTTGAACACACTTGTCTGTACATGTGTGTAGTATACTTGCCTCCTGTCCTGTGTGCTGTTTAAGTCAGTGGGTTCCGTATTGTAAGGCTTGAGTGTCTTCATTGGGTTTATCTCGCACAATGTTAAGGCAGTCACAGAATGTGATTGAACACAAGTACTCTTTGAAGCTGGATCGGAACAGTATCGGCAGATTGGATCCGATACCCGATATTAAATAATGTTATCGGATACCGATACTAGATCGGATCGGCCCCATCCCTAGTGGTAATCACGACAGATGCATCAAAAACAGGATGGGGGGCAGTCTGCAGAAATCAGAATGCCCAAGACCTCTGGAAACAACAGGAAGCGAGATAACACATCAACTTCCTGGAATTGTGAGCCGTGTTCCTGTCAGTGAAATACTTTTTTGGAAAAGGTCTGATCGCAGGACAGCATGTCCTAGTGTTTATTAATGTTTGTGTTTATGTTTATTAAATTTGTTCATTTTTTTACAAAAGAAACAATACAAGACAATCTCATAAATGATAGTGTACAAAATATAAAAAAATGAAAGGAAGCAGAAGAATAAATCTTATATCTGCCCCTTCCAACAATCAGATTAAACAACAATAATCAACAATAATTAAAATCGTATTAATCGTATTAAAATTGTAAAATCACAGTGAAATCGTATAACAGGACTACGGTGTCCTTCATCAACAGGGAAGGAGGGACAAGATCCCGAGCCCTCCTCGGTGCGACACAAACTGTTCACGTGGTGTGCCCCAAGAATATTGTCACTCAGGGCAACTCATATCCCGGGCGAACTAAACTACGGAGTGGATACCCTGTCCAGAGGGCCTCTCTTGGCATCAGAATGGAGAATGAACCCACGGGTCATGGACCAGATCTGGTCACGGTACGGGAGAGCCTCCGTAGACCTGTTCGCATGCAGGACCAGCTCACACTGTGACCTGCACTTCTCTCTAAAGGAGACAGACGCACCGCTGGGAACGGATGCCTTGGCCCATGACTGGCCAGCAGGGGTGCTGTTTTACGCTTTTCCACCCGTCCCTCTGATTCAGGTGCCGCTGGAACGTGTATGCAGGGGAGCCCTCTCCCTGATATTGATAACCCCCAGGTGGCCACAGAAACCGCGGTTCCCGGAGCTCATTTCACTGCTGTCAGGGACGCCATGGCAGCTGCCCTCTCAAAGGGACCTGCTGACCCAGGCACATGGGCAACTTCTCCACCCACATCCAGAACTGTGGCAGCTTTCAGCCTGGCCACTGAAGGGAACAGGCTGAAGGTTTCAGGCCTGACCGGCTACGTTTAAACGCCACACAGATGATGAGAGCTAAGTCATCTTAGCCTCTCTGTAAAAAAAATGAATGGGAAGGCTACTTCTTTTCCACCCTGAGGGTGCCTTTTGTCAGCCTTTTTTTTTTTGGCGTGCCACAGAGACTGGGCAGGTGAAACCCTTGGTGCACGTGCTCTATGTTTTCGTGTGGGGCGTACTAAGGAAGGGACTGTAATGTTATGTCTACTCCTCAGTGTGGACACATCCAGACGGGTAGCACTTGGAGATACTTAGTCAGGCTTTATTAACTCTTGAACACGAACCATGTACAACTCACGAGCGTCACTCTACAGCCAATGGTGCATCACCTAATGTGTCCTCTAGTGCCCCAGCAGCACCAACACATTGGTTCCTAGTGTCTGCTCACACAACATCTCCCCTTTTAGCTTAGCTTCCATACTAATGCCTTTAAACTTAAATTGTCCTTGTTGAATTATAAACATGCTGAACAGACATACCAACACCCTTTTAAATGCTTTTACCAAGTGAACCGATTATACTAGCACTTTGTCCTTAATATTACAAACAACTATAACATTGACCTATCTAGGGGTCAGGGTCGACTACCTGGGTCCCCAGAGCTGTGCAGGGATTATTCTGCCCTGTGGGCCACAGCTCACTTCTCTATGACTGCTATTTACAAGTCCAGTCTCTGCGGGATACGAACAACCCGTCCCGACCTGGTGACTGTGGAGCCATCAGGAATCACTCTGATGTGTGACCTGTTCCTTCTTAGACTCCCAGACGGCATGTCGATGTTGTATGACCGTGGGGTGTTCGCTGGACTGCTGATAGTCCCCGAGTTGTTGGTGTTCTTCACCCAGACTCTTTGTCCTGGGTTGAGCTCTTGTTTAGTCTGTGCTCTGTGTCTCTTGTTGAACCAAGAACCTTGCTTCTGTTTCAGCTCCTGGTCTTTTCTCCGGAAGAGATGAAGATCTGGCCATCTTGGTCGTAGTTTGTCTTCGCTGACCGGCAAAGGTGTCCTGATGTTGCGACCCATCAATAGTTGTGCCGGTGATGATCCTTGTGCCAGGGGTGTGGCCCTGTATGCCATGAGAGCCTTATGTGGATCCTCTCCCTTCTTCAGGAAAGATTTCACCGTCCTTACAGCTCTCTCTGCTTCCCCATTACTCTGTGGATAGTGAGGACTTGAGGTGACATGAGTAAAATCATAGTCCCTTGCAAAGGCTGCAAACTCCGCCGCTGCAAACTGGGGGCCATTGTCCGTGACAAGGGTTTCAGGGACCCCGTGCCTGGCAAAGATCGCCTTCATTTTGTTGATCACCGGGACAGCAGTAGTAGAGGTCAGGTTCACCACCTCAATGTATCTGGAGAAGTAATCTATTACCACCAGGTACATGGCACGTTCCCACTGGAACAGATCTGCTGCGACCCGCTGCCATGGCCTCAGAGGAAGTTGTGTTGACATGAGAGGTTCTGGTCTCTCATGAGCCTCTCGCACGCACGCTGTGCAGTTTTCAACCTTGAGTTTGATTTGTTTGGTCAAACCCGGCCACCAAATGGACTGTTGTGCTCTAGCAATGCATTTTGTCATGCCCTGGTGACCTTCATGAACCAGGTTAAGCATTTCTTCCTGCATGCTGGCTGGAATAACAAGTCTTTCACTTTTCATTAAAATTCCCTGCACCACAAGGAGGTCTTGGTGGTACTGCCAGTACACTTGTAGTTCAGGAGGGAGGCTCTTCCTGCTGGGTGGCCAGCCTGTTTGTACAAAGTCTTTAAGTTTTCTGCACGTGCTGTCAGTTTCTTGTGCCTGTCTGATTTGCACAAGCCTGTTTTCTGATGCTGGCAACTGTTGCACAATGTTGTTAACATAAGCACACACCTCTTCTTCCAGCTGCATGTCCTGTGTTGTAGGCGGAGCTTGTATTGGTGCTCTGGACAGCGCATCTGCCGTAATTAAATTTTTCCCTGGGACATGTTCAATCTTGTATGTGAAGCGAAGCAGTCGCAATCTAAACCTTAGTATGCGAGGTGGCAGGTCATCAAGAGCTCTGCTTCCTAATAAGGAGATGAGAGGCTTATGATCTGTCTGGATCAAAAAGTCCATCCCTATCAGGTAAGATTGAAACCTTTCACATGCCCAAGTCAGTGCTAGTGCTTCTTTTTCAATCTGAGCGTACCTACGCTCTGCAGTTGTCATACTGCGTGAAATGAAAGCCACTGGACGCCAGTCACCTGTTGTTTGTCTTTGTGACAGGACCCCTCCTAAACCAAAGGACGAGGCATCTGCTGCAACTTTTGTTTCTCTGTTCACACAATACTGGGCGAGGACTGTGGGTGAGCTCAGTTCCTGTCGTAGCTCATCAAAAGCCCGCTGCTGTGCTGTCCCCCATTCCCAGGT
>JBBPBX010056050.1:9657-22897 GCA_038048925.1 Garcialebias charrua
GGCCCTGTAAATACTGTTAACTCGTCGAATCGGTGGGGTTCGGAAATAATGGATAGGGGCTGGGGCCGAGTCGGGTCGGATTTTTTGGATCCGAATGTAACCCTAATGCAAATCCGCAGGTGGTATCTGAGTTTATCTATTCTATAGTCTCTACTGGAGCCTAACCGGCAACTCAAAATTGCAAGAAAATTGGCAGATTCTTCTTTACAGTCTCACTGATTATTGAGTGTTTTCAACCAGAAGAGCAATGTGCTCACAGTTCGAACAGCCAGATTTTGAACATCACAGACTGTTTCTGCGAGCATATACCTTACAAAGCTGCATTCTTGCCCTGTGCACATTATTTTATTGTCCACCTCAGCCCATGTTGTTCCCACATCAGCTCTCTGTGTACCCACCTTGACAGCCACACTCACATTTGTGATTTATTCTGCAGGAGAAGGCTTTTGTGATAGAAGATGGACAGATTTGGACCAGGTTTTTACTGGTTATTATGTAACATGTGCATGGTTTTTAGACATGAAGATTTTCCTCAGATACTTTCTGTCTGAAGAAACCTCCTGTGCAGGTGTCAAAATACAATTTTAGCACTGTTGAGACAGGTTGGAGGCGCACGAGACAATTCTGACTAATTTTAGAGCAAATCTGTTTCACACATTTTAAAAAGCTCAAAAGCCACAAAACAGCAGTAGAACCATGACATTGCAAGATCTCACAAATGCTAGTTCCCAACTAATCACAGCCTCATGTGATCCTAAGAAAATAAGATAAAAATATTCTGTTCATAACATGTTCTTTTGCTGCTTTGCATTAATTCTGCCTTTCAGAATAACATTTGATGGTTTCACAGTTACTGAACGTTTAGTCAAAATGCATTGGGAGCTTGTTGGAGAAAGATAACTTTAACAACGACAATGTATTCAAATGTAGAGCATTGGCTAAACAAACATGACCACATGGTCACTGGTGGGAAACAAGTGTTTTAACAGCTCTAATGAGAAGCTGTGCAAAGCTGAAATGCACAAACACACACACACACACACAAGCACAGGTGGAACAGCAGACAGGGGTAGGCCTGTCATGATAACAAATTTTCCTGGGCAATTTATTGTCTCAGAAATTATTGCGATAAACTGTAATACAGTACATGTATTGTTTGAAATTTGACAATACTAAGCAATTATTGTCAATTTTAAGAAGAAATTATGATTACCTTTTTTGACCACCAGATGGCAGTATAAGACAGTTTGAACCAAAGGATGGATAGTGAGGGAACGAGCAGTGTGTCTTTTTAAGAAAAATGGGAGGGAGGTCCATTGACATGACATGGACTGTCTCTACTTCCTTTTTTGGGGTGGGGGTTCTCAAAATGACAGACGCTCGGTGTGGTTTGAGCTCTTTAGCATAGCATTTGTCACACAAAGCTTTTAATTTAAAAAAAAATCAGTAAACAGGTTCTCAGCTTCTTTTTACTGTTAGCTTAGCTCGTAGCTCAGCTTCTCAGCTTAACTGCTTTTAACGAGCCAAAAAGATGATTTTTGATGGTTAAAACAGATTTTAAAGAAAAAAGAGAAAGGGAGGGGTCAGTGAAGAGCACCGGAATAGGCTCTATGCCACGGACTTCCGTTCTAGCACTTCCGCATTTATTAGCCGGGCATTGCACTTCCGGTTTGTAGGCAACACAGTGTTAGTGATGGCGTTTTTCACGCGATCACTGCAGGACTTGTCCTCACGTTTGAAATGCCGACTACAAACGCGGGTGTGACCTTTTATAGCTAAGTTTCCCTGCAGATAGCCACGATCCATTGTCACCTTAACTCCTCATCAGCAAGAAAATGGAAAAAATGAACTACTCTATTTTACCTACTGGTTAGTGGACACAACGGCACACAACAGAACTCACTTGTAGTGCCAGTAGCTCGCAGACGCTTTCCTGTTTGAGACTTTTTCATGGTCTACTACTAGGAGCTAACGGGGGCGGCCGTGGCGTAGTGGTAAGGGCAGTCGTCTCCCGATCGGAAAGTTGGCGGTTCGACTCCCGGGACCCGCACCATGTGTCGTTGTGTCCTTGGGCAAGACACTTAACCCCGAGTTGCTCCCGGTAGGACTGGAAAGCACCTTGCATGGTAGTCTGCCGCCACCGGTTTATGAATGTGTGTAGCATTCAATATATGTGTAGCACTTTGAGATTTTCAGTAATGAAAAGTGTGTTATAAATTGAATTAATTATTATTATTATTATTATTAAAAACAACTGCAGTGGATAGGACCCGGAAGTGACGGACGTGGCCAAAATTTTAATGGAAGTACGTCACCACTACCTGTGGCATATAGCCTATTGAGCCTTTTGTCATCCAGTGTCTTCGGTAGAAAGAGAGAGACACAAAGAAACGATAAAGCCAATAAATGAAAATGAGGTAGATAATTTTCATTTATAATGCGATTAATTGATTTACATGTATTGTTCATTGCGACAGGCCTAGACAGGGGTTAAAGTTCATTAAATCCAAGTCAGAATCAGCCCCATTGAGACCTGATCTATAGTGCATCCCGCACAAAAACTGCCAATGACTATCTGCACAAACACACATACCCCATTGAAAGCACCCAGTAGCTTATAAACATATGTGTTTTCACTCCCTCACACACAAACACACTTAAAGTTCTACACGGCAGCAACGCTGGCATCTGTTGCTCTACATTCCTGAGCTTCACACAACCCATTAGGGCAGCACATCTCACCACTGTTCATTTGATACCTGCAGGAATGTGAAATAAATAAAAGTGCACACTCAGAAATACACACAAAGGTCTTTCATCTCACATCTTCTTGCACTTTATCTCAGCCCATTTTTCTGTCTTTTGCTGAAAGTTTCAGGTGTGTCTTTCTTCAAGGCGCGCTTTGGCTTCTGAGTGAGTAATGTTTGCCTCAAAAACAACTAAAGGTGAGTTTCTGTGTCTCATGTGTGTCTTTGCCAGAGAGAAAAGTAAGGACATAAAGAGAGGCAGATAACTTTCAGTGGTAAAAAGGGATTAGGACAGCATGTGATGTAGCTGTATTCAGAATAATGCCTCAATATTCAATACTTCATACCATAAAGCAAAGGACAAAATAAAGAAGATTTTAGGGAAAAGAACGCAACTACCGGTAAAACCCAAGATACCTGAAGGGGTAACAAAGATGAAAATAGCAAAATAAAGCAACAGTTTATCATAAATAACCTTTCGATAGAAACTGTCATATATTCTCTAAGAAGGAACAGGAGATTGTGAAGCTGAAATTGTTCATAGAGAAACAGGAGAATATTTATTTTTTGTTTCTTCTTCAGTGTTTCTTTCTACCATTCAAATAGCAGGAATAATAGTGTACATGTTGCAAAGTAAATTTTCTATCTCTAATTCTACAGTCCAGCAGTCAGTGACTCTATTGGCTCATATACACATTGTGGTTTAACCACAGTCTCTCATTGTCATCCATGCTGTCACCAAGAGCTCATGCCTTTTCTCTCTCTCTGCTAAATGTAAACCATAATCACTGGTTCATGTTTTTGTGTGATTCATTCAGCAAACTCACTTGGAGATTTGTGGACAGTGCATTGTTGTTGTGCTCATGGTGCCAATAACTCTGGGCTAAGTGCTGGCTTAAGCGCCTCCTATAAGCATGCATTAGGAGCAGTGCCGTGGAGGCCAAGAAGTGACTGTAATGAACTTCAATTTGAGAAAAACAATCAGTCTGCAGGTAGATGATGAATTGGAATGAATGAAGATGCTGTAAAGATGAAGGTTCTGCGTGAAGTTAATTTTTTTCCAAGTCTCTCCTTCGATTTATACGCTGACGATACACAACTGTATCTTAGTACCAAACCTTACACTCAGCTCTCCCTACAATCACTTGTCCACTGTTTGAATGGAATCAAGCCTTGGTGGTTCTTACACAATCAATTAAGCTCAATGGTAACAAATTAAAACACCTGGTTGTGGCCCCCAAGATTTCAGAAAATTGTAGTCCTCTTGGCCTGTCACGATAATAAATTTTGCTGGGCGATTAATTGTCTCAGAAATTATTTTGATGAATGAAGGAAACATGAGGGAGCCACCATATTGTGTCTTTAAACACATACGGTGCCACCCAGATGTAAAGGATATATAGGAGGTCAATATTAATACTGACCTCTTTACCTTAATTAATTTACTTATTCAGATTGAATAGTAATTTCACGGATTCTTTTCTTTTTCCGTTTACCCAATATTTCTGTGATCTTTATGATGGATAAGTAAAACAGAAGCCATAGAGTGACAATGGACACGTTAACTTAGTTTGGTGTGCCAAAGACACTACCATTTATTTAGAATAAATCAACTAAATTAACACCATTACACTTGATTGACATGATTTCACTTTCTTTCAATTTAATACGTCAGCACATTTAAATTGTAACAACAGACATAAATACAGGATGTCATTATACTTAGTCTGTGGCTCAGTCTTAGCTTCAAAATAGTTTCCAGCTTATTGAGAGGGATAAAGAAATAGGAGGAGAGATGGTTTAAAGGAAATTGTCTTGAGCATGTTACCAGAAGTGACACTCCCATCAGATTTCTGCTGAAATCCAGGTACGTTTGTAAACAGCTCTTTACCTTTGACGACGAGTCTGATAAAGAGATGACACCAGCCTTTCAGATGCACAGAGTCCTTCAGGCCCAGTTCGTCCGAACTGGTTGTTTACTTTCCAACGTCTCCTGGGTTCCGCTTGGATCATCAGAAAATATGTCAGCTACTGGTTGACTTCAAGGTAACTTATTCCAAAAAGGAATTTAATTCAAAGTTCTGAGCTTGTACGCTCGGTTCAAGTGGACTCATAACAAACATGTTATCAGCCTTTAACTGGATGACGTGTCCTTAGCGTGTGACTAAACGTCCATCCAGCTCTTTGGGAAAGTTCACATCTCTTGAAGTTCCCAGCAGACTCTGAAGCGTTCACGGAAGCAAACGCTTTTACTCAAAAATGTTGAGATTAGAACACACTTTCCTCATTGGTCCGTGGGCCAAGAGGAGTGTGAAAACGTGAAGTGAAAACTCAAGGTTGACAGCAAGTCTGCTTAGATAACAAAGAGGAATGTTTTGGAAAAGTGTCTGAAAGAGAGGAGACATCTCGACGCTAACGAGAGTTTTAGCTGAACTCAACAAAAACAACTCCTGAGCAAGTCAATTTGACACATTATTCAACTTTGTCATAGATATTTTGAGTAGACACTTTCATTTGGTCAAGTAACACAGTAATACTCCATATTAAAAGAATAACAGCATATAACATATATCATGAAAATGACAAAAGTTATTCTTTTGATTACATTAGAATAAAATCAAAGATAGAAATAGTCTCTTTTGGTGACTATGTTCTCAGATTACAACTAATGGAATAATTTGTAGTAAATGTCTTGCTTTACTGAGAGGTCAGTAAAGGTCATCTCTGGAACAGTTCAAAAATACACAGGTGTATCAGAGTGGACACGGTCATGCCCACTACATGAACGATAATATTGTTTGAAATTTAACAATAATTAATTGTCCAATTTTAGAAGAAATGTTGATTTGTTTGGAGTGTAGTACCATTTTTGACCACCTGATGGCAGTATAGGATTGTTTGAACCAAAGTATAGATAAAAAAGTTCATGCTTAATCATCCAGGTATCGAATCCAATAATTCTCAGTCAGGTCATCTGGACAGTTTCTTTTTATAGAGACGTTTCACCCTCTATCTGGAGGGCTTAATCAGTCTGAGGAGTTCCAGTAAACTGTTTCCCCATCAAGAAGTAAACTCCTTAAGTGGAACTACCAGTTTGCTGGAGCTAAGATGGTTTCTGGGGGCCGTCCTGTCCCCCGTCGACTCCTCCCAGGCAGGCAGCCACAGCCAAAGTGGTTCAAGCAACAAAGTTCATGCTCAATCATACAGGTATCGAATCCAATAATTCTCAGTCAGGTCATCTGGACAGTTTCTTTTTTATAGAGACGTTTTGCCCTCTATCCGGAGGGCTTCATCAGTCTGAGGAGTTCCAGTAAATTGATAGTTGAGCAGTGTGTCTCTTTTAAAAAAATGGGAAGGAGGGCCCTTGACGTGACATGGGCAGATGCTCTGTGATTTGAGCTCTTTAGCAAAGCATTTTTCACACAAAGCTTTTAATAAAAAAAAATTAAAAATCCGTAAACAAGTTCTCAGCTGCAGGGAAAAACAACGTTTTACACAAAGGCACTGGTTTCAACCATGAATTTTGGAGCTTGACAAGATGGAAGTTTATTCCTGAGGTCAGCCTGTTAGTTTAGCTCGTAGCTTAGCTGCTTATAACGATCCAAAAACGTGATTTTGGAAAGTTACAACTGATTTTAAAGAGAAAAGCGAAAGGGAGGGGTCAGTGAAGAGCACCAGAGTTGAGCCATGTCTTCGGTAGAAAGAGAAAGACACGAAGAAACGATAAAGCCGGTAAATGAAAATGAGGTAGATAATTTTCATTCATCATGCGATTAACTGATTTATTGTTTATTGGGACAAGCCTAGTACTATCCATCCATCTGTTATTTCTTTGCTTCTTCCATTTTGGGATCACCGATGCCCTTGTCCAGCAATCACTGTGCGAGGGGCGGGGGTACACCCTGGACATGTTGTAAGTCCATCACAGGGCCACATAATGACAAACGAGACAAACACATACTCTCTCACTCACACCTAGGGACGATTTAGAGTTACCATGCCTAACATGCATGTTTTTGGTCAAAGGGAGGAAACCGTAGTACCCAGAGAAAACCCCATGCATGCACGGAGAGAACATGCAAACTCCACCCAGAAAGGTCCCCGGGATTTGAACTGACAACCTTTTAGATGAGAGGCAGCAGCTCTACCAGTTGTGCCACCATGCTGCCCTAGTCCTCTCCAGTATCTCACAATTTCCTCATGTTTGCAGGTGTCTTTCAGGACTCCACATTTTTGTACCAGGCTCACATCAATCGGTCACCATAGCAGCTTTTTTCAACTTGAATGAATTTTCCAACTGGAGTTTCCAACAAAGCCCTGGACAGATTCCAGTGTGTCCAAAACTCAGCTACTAGGCTTCCTGTAATCTCAGCCATACCAACATAGTATCACTCCCACTCACATAAAACTCCAGTGTCTTCCTGTCAAATTTATCTACACAGTCTTGAGCAACTACAAATCCTTTAGAGCCTTAGTACAGTACGTTTCAACCCTTCTTCACTCCTACATTGTCTCAGAAGCTCCAATCTTCAGCTATGGGTTAAATTTGTGTCCTTTGTACCAACCTCAGGGCCGGATTAACAACCCCAGGGGCCCCTGGGCACCGAAGCTCACAGGGCCCCCTCCCTAACCTAACACCCATTTTACTATATATATATATATATATATATATATATATATATATATATATATTGTATTGACTACTACTATATACTACTGTATTGACTGTATTGTATATATAATACTACTGTATTGACATCATTCAGCAGCAAATCCCATCCATCCAT
This sequence comes from Garcialebias charrua, assembly GCA_038048925.1. Taxonomy (NCBI): domain Eukaryota; kingdom Metazoa; phylum Chordata; class Actinopteri; order Cyprinodontiformes; family Rivulidae; genus Garcialebias; species Garcialebias charrua. The sequence continues at coordinate 17,192 of JBBPBX010056050.1, forward strand.
CCATCCATCCTTCATCAGCAAATGATGTCAAACATGAACACTTCTGAAAGAGCAGCAGCTACTGCATTGACATCAATCAGCAGCAAACCAGTAGCAAATCACATCCATCAGAAACATGTTGCAACCATAGTGACACCAGTGCCTTGGTGTGCAGTCCATGCCCACGTGCATGAAAAACAAGTCCATGAGCTCTAAGAAAGCTCGAAGCAGCAGAAAAAGAAAAAGAATTCCCTTACTTTGATTGAAGTGTAGGTAGACAGTCTGTATGATGTTTTTCTCAAGTTCAAACCTGGATCACATGGAACTCAACCATGAATGATGGGGAGCATTTGAGGCCAGGTGTGAGTTCAGGTGTTCTGTTGGGGAGGTCAGCTGCATCCACTTCTCTGCTGTTCCCTGGGACTGCCACCTTTCTTTCTCCTGAGGTGAGACCACCTCACCTCAGGCTGTTTGCAGTCACACATTCCTCATACAGCTCATCCATACATGTTTAGCCTGCCAAAAGGTGTTAAAAAATTCATTAGTGACACATAGCCTAGGTTATGTAGTGATAAATAAATGGAAAAACGTGTATTGTTTATATTTATAAATTTAGCATTGTAGTATGTAAACTACATTTTGAAATGTATTTATTAATTACCTATATGAACTGTGATTTTTTTAAAGATGGACAAGGTTGTATGTTTGCATAGTGTAAAGTAAATGTATTTATTTTTATTTTATTTATTAAAATTCATTCATTTCACTAAAACAAAGTCAACAACTCAATAAAAAATAAAAAACATACATTCAAAATAAAATGAAAGGCAGCAGATGAAGAATAATCTTATAATCTCTGCCCCTTTTTTACCCAAATAAACTCACAACAATGATTTATCAAAGAACAAAATTAATTGCATCACCAAATGTAAGATTACATCATCTTAAACAACTCAAATAAATTCTTATGTTATTTTTCATATTCCTTCAAAAAAAAATCACTTTTAGCAATCTCTTAAATTCACAATTATGTACTTATTTGTACGTGTCAGTTGTACACTTTTGTTTATAACTATCAATAATTAAACATGGTTCACAACTACACTGGAAATTATTGAATTTTTACCTGCCAACCAGGTGAAGACTTTCAGTGATCTTCTCCACTTCTTCTTCAAGGGTTCTCCTGGTTTTGTTACATTTATTATCCGTCCGTCCATCCATTATCTTTACCTGCTTTCTCCTGTGCCCATGTCCAGCACGAAGTTTCTGCCCTGGTGCATGGTTCTGGTGGTCCAGAGCGCCGGAGCTCCGGCGCGCGCCGGGGGCCGTTCTGGATCGTGTACCCAGGCAGGGAGCCTCTTGGTGGGGCTTCCAAGCAGCATGGCCGGCCTGGTTCTCAGTTGAGCTCCGGCGCGCGCCGGGGGCCGTTCTGGATCGTGTACCCAGGCAGGGAGCCTCTTGGTGGGGCTTCCAAGCAGCATGGCCGGCCTCGGCCTGGTTCTCAGTTGAGCTCCGGCGCGCGCCGGGGGACCTTCGGACGGATTTATCTCGGAAACAATGCTTCGTCTGGCGGCCTCGTAGCTGCCGTGTCTTCCGTGAACTGCCAAGACTGGACCAATGAGATGAGCCGGATTCTGTAGTTTCAATCACGTGTGTAAAAGGGCTGTCAGCTCATTGGTCACAGAGCTTCTTCTTCTTCTATTGTTTATTGGCGGTTGGCGAACTTATTTTAAGCACATTACCGCCACCAACCGGACTGAGTGTGTGCATTGCCGTCTGCTCCCAATCATACACGTCATGTCAACAAACTAAAAGACACTTATGAGTTGTTTTTGAAAAACAACTTTTTATTTTATTTGGGTTGGATAATAAGGAAAATTGAGGACAAAGCCTTGTTTTATCTACGTCTAGCGACAATAAAAAAATAAAATAAAAAATAAAAAATTTCTGCCAGGCTGAACTGCTCACTCCTGGCCAGCAGAGGGCCCCCTTGAGCTGTCGGGCCCCTGGGCACCCGCCCGGTGTGCCCGTATTATAGATCCGGCCCTGACCAACCTCTGTAACTTTTGGGATATAACCAGTCACCACCCTTTGGAACACGCTCCCATCTGAGCTAAGAAATGAGACGTTGATGGGCCTTTTTTTTTTAAAGACACTCCTTTTCAATTTATTTATTTTTATTTATTTATTTATTTATTTATTTATTTATTTATTTATTTAAGTTAGGACAATGCATATTAATCAACATGACAGCAGTAAGCATCAATGTAAATATGCCGGAGTTAGCACAATAGCTAATTTGCATCCGTTGTCCTAAGGCAGGTAAGAATAAGAAACGTCCCATAGAACAAAAGAGCAGAGAAAAATACAAACATCACCAATATGGCACATAACACAACATAAAATTACAATAAAAATATGATGCCATAAGAAAATAGACAAAGTAATCTACACATGAGTGCACTTCTGATTAATAAAGCTATCAGCTCTATAGCCACATGTGAAAGCAAAAGTTACTTGTTTTAATAAACAAGGGTTATGTTAAATTTAAATGCTGTTAACTTGATGAGGTTTTTGTGTGAAAATTATTAATCTATTTATTTTCTTACAGAAATAAATCCATTCTTTGGGGTCACTGTGTCTTTAGGAGATACATGTTTTCACTTCAAGGTCATCTCACTTCAGCAAAAGGAAGCATCCTTATCAGATGTGCAAACTATCTGAAGAGTTCAGCAGATCTTCAGTGAATCTCTTTTAGATTTAAAAAGTTCCTACTCAATTTTAAAGTAAACGCTGCCACTTGATGGCAATTATTAATTACAGTATGTTACCAGTACTTTGTTTTCACCACAAAATTAGATTTTAGTGACTGCACCCCTGCAGAAACAGTACCAAGCAAGCAGATGATTTATATTATCCATCCATCCATCCATCCATCCATCCATTTTCGTCCGCTTATCCGGGGTCGGGTCGCGGGGGTAGCAGCCTAAGTAGGGAGGCCCAGACTTCCCTCTCCCCAGCCACTTGGAGCAGCTCCTCTGGGGGAATCCCAAGGCGTTCCCAGGCCAGCCGAGAAACATAGTCCCTCCAGCGCGTCCTGGGTCTTCCTCTGGGTCTCCTCCCGGTGGGACATGCCCGGAACACCTCACCAGGGAGGCGTCCAGGAGGCATCCTAACCAGATGCCCGAGCCACCTCAACTGGCTCCTCTCGATGTGGAGAAGCAGCGGCTCTACTCCGAGTCCCTCCCGGATGACTGAGCTTCTCACCCTATCTCTAAGGGAGAGTCCAGACACCCTGCGGAGAAAACTCATTTCAGCCGCTTGTATCCGAGATCTCGTTCTTTCGGTCACAACCCAAAGCTCATGACCATAGATGAGGGTGGGAACGTAGATCGATCGGTAAATTGAGAGCTTTGCCTTTCGACTCAGCTCTCTCTTCACCACGACAGACCGGTACAGCGCCCGCTTCACTGCGGATGCTGCACCTATCCGCCTATCGATCTCACGCTCCAGTTTTCCCTCATTCGTGAACAAGACCCCGAGATACTTAAACTCCTCCACTTATGATTTATATTACTGGTTGATATTTACAAGTCCCTCAAACGTCACCTGAGATGGACTCTCTCCCTTCATGTGAAAACAACATTGTCAGTCTCAGTTTTGAAGGGGCTTATTTGCATTCAGGCAGCATCGTTCTGCTTCAGGCCATTTCTGCAAATGTGTCAGAAGAGCAACGACATCCACGTACCGGTAGGTAGACTCTCTTGTTGATTGCTTTCTTCATCACGGTAAATATAAATACTTCCTATAAAAATCACCAAAGCGATGTAAAAAATGGAATGTGACAAAGTGTTTGACAACAAATTAACATAAAAAGTTCCAACTATAAGCCTCAAATATGCACTCTTGATTGGTAAAAACCACACAATCACACCTCTAGCTGTTATTCTATAGGGATCCAACAGCTTTCAGATGTATCTGCAACAAAATCCCACAATAAATGCATTCATAACTCCTCCTAAAACAATACACATGTAGTCTGGTTTGCATATCCCTAAGTAAGCTGTTAAGACTGTAAAATGATGTTATTTTGATGCACTTTACAGATACAAATTGTGCAACAAGCTCAAATACATTAACAGATCAAAAAAGAATGCAGTGCAAAAATAATTCAAGCAGCAGTGACTAAAGTATGTGGTGAGTATTTAAATAGTCAGATATATGCACAACACATCTGACCAAAAACTCATACAATCCATGCACATGAAGTCTTTTTGCAAGGAGTGGTCATTTCCAGCAACACTGAAACAGGAAGTTCCTGCCTCCTGCATCTAGCAAATTAAAACACCGTGTTTGATGACAAAGGTTCCATTAAGGAAGTCCCATGTTATCCTCAGCTCTCCGGGCTTCTCTCACAACAGGCTGTTTTTTCCTGTCTGTCAATGCCAGGAACCCATTAAGAAGCAGTGGTGGGGAAACAATGCAGAGATGGACCAAGCTTTTATTTCTCAGTCCTGCTCCTTGAGAAATCTCCAGACAATTTCAGCATTTCTGATAGAAAGTATCTTCGAATTTGACCAGCAAAGCTGGTCAGTGAAAATACAAGTAAGTGAACGCATCATAAAGTGCATAGATGCTTCTACTGTATAGTTTAAGAGCTATATACCGGTACTAGGGTTAAATGTTGTTCCAGAAATTGGAAGGTCATAGCATTGACGTGTAAAAATAATGCGAAAAAAGTTCATTTAGTTTCTTGAAATTGTCCATATGGAGTTTATGGTATTTTCTGAAAATTAATACAAATCCATTTGACCACTACCCAACTTGAAACTAAAGAACACAAGAAGAACTGCATTGTGTACTGTATTGTTCCTCTGATCTCCCCATGTCCCCCACCCAACTCTGTGACCCCTGTCGAGCTCGTCGCCCACCTACACGTTCACAATGGAGGCTCCACCAAAACACGCATACCACGTTTGAGTTCAACAACCTGTGCTAGCATACTGATGCATTGTGTTTCACAACGTGCAGCCACTCTCACAGGCATGTGTCCAAGAAAGTATGAAATTGTGTGATTCTTCACGTACAATATTTGCCAGTGTAGTGAGAAAGAGGTAAAATTAGCAGTACATTAAAATGTGAAGAAAAATACAGCAAATCATGCATAAAAGGGATCATTTGAATTGACTGGCAGCAGAAAAAAAACAAGCTAAACAGTTTTCACTGGAATGAATCGGTGGCATTTTAAAAAAGTTATCTTCATCACTGCATTAAAGGAGTTGCATTTCCATTAAATAGTTGCTCCTCAAGTGGAAATAATTACCAATAATCTGCATCTGTGAAATATCCTAATCAGCACAAACAGCTACACTTTGGATTATCAAGAGGTTCCACTCCACAGGCAGATGCTGATTTAAGTAACGCTGATCGAAACGACTACAAATTGCTGAAGAAAAAAATAAAATAAAATCCAACAGCAAATCTGATCAGAGTGTGCTGTGCAGATGTAAACCAGCAGACATTCCTTTGAAAAACTAAATTTGCTTTTAGGGCAAACATGCCCATGTTGGCATGACTTCCACTCTGCCTGGCTTCTGTTCAAAAACCGGGCTGGAATGGCCTCAAACGTAACAGACTCATGCATCGTCCAGAGTCAAAAGTGCTGAGCCTACAAACAAAAAGGTAAATAAAGTTGCAGTTTAAATCAATTGATAAGTGTTTCATATA
>JBBPBX010056051.1:5603-21081 GCA_038048925.1 Garcialebias charrua
AGGCAATCTATCAACTTCTTCTTGTAACCACTTCCTGGATCTCTTTTCAGCGGTTCATAAGTGGTTAAGTCACTAAGGAGTGACATAACTTTCTCATGATAGTCTTTCTGGTTCAAAATCACTGTGCACCTTCCTTTGTCTGCTGGGAGAATTATGATGTTTTTGTCCTTGCTAAGCGTGGTGAGTGCATCCCTCTCTTCTCTACTGATGTTGGAAGGTGGTGGTTTAGCATTACTGAGACAGGCTGAAACTTTGACTCTGAGTTGTTCTGCTTCAAAGTCTTTAATTTTGTTGTTACGGATGGCTGACTCAGTGGCTGTGATCATCTCCACCAGTGGAATTCTACTTGGTGCCACTGCAAAGTTTAGCCCCCTGGCAAGAATCTCTGTCTCCGGCTGGGTGAGCTGTCTGTCAGATAAATTCTTCACCCACTTTTCTGTCTCCCCGGCATGTGTATCGGAGTGTTGTCTTACACTGAATGTGTTGTTGTTGGAATTGTTATGGTGTTGACGAGTTATCAGTGAGTTAAATTTGTTTTGTTGTCGAGTCTTGGACTTGACATGCTGTGCTAAGCGTGCCCGATCTGTACAGTCCATCACTTGCTGAAGTGTGGTCTGATCTAGGCACGTTGTTAGTTTTTGATAAATTTGCTCTTCTTTGGCCTTCAAGGCCTCAATGGTAAAATTGGTCTGTCTTACCCGTTCATTCAGCAGCTGCGTCTGTGCCTTCTGAAGGATGTTGCTTGCCCGGTGCCCGCTGACCGATGAATTCAGTTCCAGGCTCTTAGGAATAATGCCACTTTGTCTGCATCTAAGGTTGAATCGCAAGTGGTTCCTGTAGTCCGCCCTCTTCCTAGCTGTTTTCTCAAACTCTCTAACAAGTTTGAGGCAATCCTGGCCAAAGTGGTTCAAAATACCCTGATGCATGCTCAATAATCCAGGTAGAAAAATCTAAAAAAGCTAAGTCTGGTCCTCTGGACATTCAAAAAACAAAAAAACAAAACAAAGCAAAAAATTGTAGAAACGTTTCGTCTTTCGTCCGAAAGACTTCCTCAGTCTGAGGTGCTGGGTTCAGCTCAGTCTTATAAATAGCACCCTCTCACAGTGTTACACAACCAGTTGGCTGATGACAGCCTGAAACCAGCTGCTCACATGATCAAGGAGGACCATCAGCCTAACAATGGATCGTTAGCACCCTGATGGTTGTTTGCTATTCACAGAGGGCTGAGTGATACCAGCAATCACAGCATTGTAGGAGGGGGACAGTTGAACTCGGAGGCCTCCACCCCTGTTTAATGATGGGCGGTTTCTTTTCACAAAGATGGCCTCCTTTACTCCTCTCTCAAACCATCGTTCCTCTCTATCAAGGATGTGAACATCTTCATCCCTGAAAGAGTGACCGCTGGCCTGGAGATGAGTGTAGACTGCAGAGTCCTGACCTGATGATGTTGATCTTCTGTGCTGGGCCATCCTTTTGGCCAGTGGCTGTTTAGTTTCCCCGATATAAGACTGATCACAGCCCTCCTGACACTGAACAGCATACACAATGTTACTCTGTTTTTGCCGGGGGACTGGATCTTTGGGATGAACCAGTTTTTGCCGTAATGTATTTTGAGGTTTAAAAGCCACTGGGACGTTGTGTTTAGAAAATAAACGTCTCAATGTCTCTGAAACCCCTGCAACATATGGAATGGCCACTGGTCTGGGTCTGGGTTCCTTCTTTTCACCTGATGGCTGGCTGGAGTCCATTTTGGGTTTCTTCTCTGCTTTCAGGAAGGCCCAGTTAGGATATCCACATTTCTCTAGAGCCTGTTTTGTGTGTGATTTCTCCTTCTGTCTGGCTCCTGCGTTAGTGGGGACGCTGTCTGCTCTGTGGTACAGAGTCCTGATGACTCCTAACTTGTGCTCCAGAGGGTGATGGGAGTCAAACTGTAAATACTGGTCTGTGTGGGTGGGTTTGCGGTACACCTCAGTTTGCAAATTTCCTCTATCAGAAACTGAGACCTCACAGTCCAAGAAAGCCAACCTGCCATTTCTTACATCTTCTCGTGTGAACTTGATATATTTATCCACAGAGTTGATGTGATCAGTGAAATGTTGGACTTCCTGAGATTTAATTTTAACCCAGGTGTCATCAACATACCTGAACCAATGACTTGGTGGTCTCCCCGTAAAGGATGTCAAGGCTCTCTTTTCTACCTCCTCCATGTACAGGTTGGCAACAATAGGAGAAACTGGAGACCCCATAGCACATCCATGTTTCTGCCTATAATATTGCTCCCCATATGTGAAGTAGGTTGACTGCAGGCACAGTTTCAAGAGTTGACACAGTTGCTCTGTGGAAAGCGTGGTTCTGCTGTTCAGAGTGGTGTCTGATTTTAACCTTAAACAGACCACCTCTACTGCTTCATCAACAGGAATGCACGTAAAGAGTGATGTAACATCAAAAGAGACCATTGTTTCATCAGTCTCCATGATGACATCCCTCACCTTATCCACAAAGTCCATGGTGTTCTGTATGTGGTGTTCTGAGCTGCCAACTAAAGGGATGAGTACAGATGCCAGATATTTGGAAACATTGTAAGTGACAGAGTTAATCATGCTAACAATTGGTCTTAAAGGTACACCTTGTTTGTGGATTTTGGGTAAACCATACAGACTTGGCGTGGCCTCCCCTGGGTACAGTCTGTGGTACAGAATATTGTCAATAGCCTTGTCCTGCTTCAAAATTTTCAGGCAATCTATCAACTTCTTCTTGTAACCACTTCCTGGATCTCTTTTCAGCGGTTCATAAGTGGTTAAGTCACTAAGGAGTGACATAACTTTCTCATGATAGTCTTTCTGGTTCAAAATCACTGTGCACCTTCCTTTGTCTGCTGGGAGAATTATGATGTTTTTGTCCTTGCTAAGCGTGGTGAGTGCATCCCTCTCTTCTCTACTGATGTTGGAAGGTGGTGGTTTAGCATTACTGAGACAGGCTGAAACTTTGACTCTGAGTTGTTCTGCTTCAAAGTCTTTAATTTTGTTGTTACGGATGGCTGACTCAGTGGCTGTGATCATCTCCACCAGTGGAATTCTACTTGGTGCCACTGCAAAGTTTAGCCCCCTGGCAAGAATCTCTGTCTCCGGCTGGGTGAGCTGTCTGTCAGATAAATTCTTCACCCACTTTTCTGTCTCCCCGGCATGTGTATCGGAGTGTTGTCTTACACTGAATGTGTTGTTGTTGGAATTGTTATGGTGTTGACGAGTTATCAGTGAGTTAAATTTGTTTTGTTGTCGAGTCTTGGACTTGACATGCTGTGCTAAGCGTGCCCGATCTGTACAGTCCATCACTTGCTGAAGTGTGGTCTGATCTAGGCACGTTGTTAGTTTTTGATAAATTTGCTCTTCTTTGGCCTTCAAGGCCTCAATGGTAAAATTGGTCTGTCTTACCCGTTCATTCAGCAGCTGCGTCTGTGCCTTCTGAAGGATGTTGCTTGCCCGGTGCCCGCTGACCGATGAATTCAGTTCCAGGCTCTTAGGAATAATGCCACTTTGTCTGCATCTAAGGTTGAATCGCAAGTGGTTCCTGTAGTCCGCCCTCTTCCTAGCTGTTTTCTCAAACTCTCTAACAAGTTTGAGGCAATCCTGGCCAAAGTGGTTCAAAATACCCTGATGCATGCTCAATAATCCAGGTAGAAAAATCTAAAAAAGCTAAGTCTGGTCCTCTGGACATTCAAAAAAACAAAAAAACAAAACAAAGCAAAAAATTGTAGAAACGTTTCGTCTTTCGTCCGAAAGACTTCCTCAGTCTGAGGTGCTGGGTTCAGCTCAGTCTTATAAATAGCACCCTCTCACAGTGTTACACAACCAGTTGGCTGATGACAGCCTGAAACCTACATTTTTGCTTTGTTTTTGTTTTTTTTGTTTTTTGAATGTCCAGAGGACCAGACTTAGCTTTTTTAGACTGTTCAATGAGGCTATTTAAAAAATAAAAAATAAATAAAAAATCATTAACAGACCAGGATCAAATTAATTTTCTGTTAACAAGCTCTATTATGGATCCTTCTACAGAGTCATATTTTAATCTGATCTGCACAACAGATGCAAAACATTAGTTTACCTAAAAGTGAAATAATCAATTTACCCTGAAACCAAAAAATACTGTAGCCTACTTTTATTTCAGAACATACAATGTACGGTTTTCTAAGACCCCCTTGCTAGTACAGTATACAGTCTATGATAATTAGCAAATTCCTTGAGCCTTCTAAGATCTGCCTTCTTGTTGGATTTATTATGTATCGTGTATATTTTCATGTCTAAACCGCACAGCTAGATGCCCTCCTAAATTGTCAATTTGAGATTATTAAGCTCAGTGGCTCATTTATTCAAAGTAAAAATATGGGCTCGTTCATTTTGGCCTGTTGTTCCAGGTATAACCAGGGGTGTCAAACTCATTTTGATCTGGGGGCCGCATACAGCTTAATCTGATCTCAAGGGGGTCAGACCAGAATACTCATTCCAAAAGTCCACTTTTTGTCTTTGTATTAGTGCAAAGAATAAATAAATTATAAAATATTAACATTAAATTAATTGTCCTTTTACACTTTTACTCAGTTTAACATTTAAGTGCATTACATATTAAAAAACTGATCAGTGATTGCACGTTTTAAAACATTTATTCAACAAACTGTTTTGTTAAATACCCTGATGCATGCTCAATAATCCAGGTAGAAAAATCTAAAAAACTAAATCTGGGCTTCTGGACATACAACAAAAAAAAACAGTTTTTTTTTTAAAACCCTTTCCTGCATGTTAAAAATGCATCAAAATTTAGAAATGAATGAATTTTAAATCCATTTTTCACATCTAAGAAGCAACTGTGAACCCATAAATTGAGCTTTGAGCGTAGCTGTTTTATTACTGCAGATTTTTAAGAAAATAGCGTTCATTTTTTTTTTTTATAATTCAGATTCATCTGCGGGCCGACTAAGTCGATTTTTAAAGTCCAACTCTCCACTTATTATAAATTGAGATTAAATTTATGTCCTCAATAGATTAAAATTAAAGATGTATTTATTTAAGACCTGTCTGTGAGGGCTACTCCCTCCTTAGCACTTTGAGATTTCCATTAATGAAAAGTGCGTTATAAATTGAATTCATTACTATTATTATTATTATTATTATTATTATTCAAACCCCAATCTGTCCTCTTCTTTTATTCATCTGACTCCAAACAGTTATTAAACTCTGTATCTGCATCCCTTTACTTTTATTAAATGTTTCAGAACGAATGACCCAACTGGATGACTGAATTAAAATTACAAATAAAAGTGACTCCGACCTATGTTCGGTTTTTCTAGAAATTATTATGCTCCTGTCTGCAGTACCTTTTTTCGTCCATCAGGGGTCTCCATTATACTCAGGCTCAGTGTTTGCCAGGTGTACGATAATTTTCGTATTTGTACGATAATTTTGCCCTCTGTACGATGTACGATCAATAATCCCGACAAAGGCCAAAAATACAATAATTTCGCCATTCTGTGAACGTGTAGTTGTGACCGGTTTCCATCAGCCTGTCGCAACTGTCTGTCGGAGTTTTTTGTGAACCCTGAAGGCGTCTTGAAATTCCAGCTAATCGTGCTTTTCCAAATGTGACAGAAGACTTTCTGTAGAGCTCATTAATTACCACCAGACAATAATGCGTATTAATGTCTATGGTTCCCCCCAGTACTGACGCCACAAAGCTGTGAGTGCCTGTTAGACGCTACAGTATTCAACAATAGAGTGACTATAGAGCATACTTATTTTGTTTATGATGGGTGTACGATAATCCTACATTTCTCACCTGGCAACCCTGCTCAGGCTATACACGAAACGACTGTCTTTTGCGTCCCCATAGTTGCCAAATCCGCTTATTTCAAGCGGCATTGGGCTTGTTTTTCCCTGGAGTCGCTTTCAAATTTGATCATCCGCTTGTGGCGGGTTTTTATTTTCGCTTCTCGTGGACATTGAGTCGCTTATTTGTGCTTGTTTTGAAGGAGCTGATCGCTTCTTTCGGTCTAGAGATCTGGCAACCCTGCTCTTCCGGTCAATGCTCACAAGACGTGTACATTCACTGGAACTATTCACAAAAGTACGTCTTCCAGATTGGTAATCCACTTTCTCTGCTTCTTATATTGGAGAATGTAAGTATGATGCGTTCGGTTCTACCTCCTCACGTCCTATACACAAATTATAAGACTACGTCTCGTAAACCACGTCGGACCTAGTGGCTCGTTAGCTTTGCTGTTAGCTGCTAAGTTCGTCTACAAAAACAAAATTTGGATTATTTAAAGTCGATATTATCTACACGACGCGCCACTGTACGCTTTGTTAGCGAATCCGATGTGAGCTGTCTACCGTTACAAAGTTATAAAATGTCCGCTGTTAGGCATATGATAAGAGATAAGAGATTTATTTATTAACATTGCACCGGAATACAACGTGATTATGTAGCACAGTCGTCCAGTGAGGGAGAGTGTGCAAGCTGCAGCATTTCCAAACACATTACATGTTCTTCTGCGTGGCCGCGCTCATCCGTCTCCGGATGAAGGTCAAACAGATATGGAAAAAGGAAAAACACAATAGGTATCATTTGTGATATTCAAAAAAAGAATCTATCAAAGATTGCCTTAAGACACTCTATGATAAAGTCCCAAAAACTCTATCAGCACTAAGCACAACCAGACAAGACATTGTTGCAGATTTATGACGGCAGGCAGGGAGGAACAGTCTGTGTGTATCAGCTCCAGATAAGAACAGTTCGCAGGTCTCAGCTCGGCTCCAACCGAGAACGAACACAACACAGAGACCTCTGGGGGGGGGGGGGCAGCGGGTCCCTTCAGCTCCCAGCTCAGGAGAAGATTTGTAGACAGCCTTCAGTCCAAGGCCAGAGGCCAGATTAGATTATTTGCTTTATTTTTCAGTCAGGCCACAGTGTTCTTTTTACTGCAGACTTTAAGTCCAGGTGCTGTTTCTGGGTCCAAATCGCCGAATCGAAAGAGGTTCCAAGCTAAAAAGATCCTTCCGTGTGCCCTGTTTTAATCCGGACGGCTGTAAACGAGTCCCACACACCGCAGGTCTGCGGCAGCCACCGCTTCTCCCACCGTGTGGTTCAGCCCGTACAACAGCTGGGAAGGTCATTCATAGCCTGGATCAAAGCATTTTCGCTGAGCGGAAGTCTCGCAAGCACGCCGATCGCTGCGGTCCTCCTCAGGCCTTCAGTGGCAGACAGCCACCAGTATCCCAATAAACCACAGAGATTCCACGTCCCTGACAGAGAGAGCGGACAGTTACATTAGCCTGCTCATCGAGTCCATAATAGGGATGGGGCCGATCCGATCCAGTATCGGTATCCGATACCAGCATTATTTAAGTATCGGGTATCGGATCAAACCTGCCGATACTTTTCCGATCCAGCTTCAAAGAGCACTTGTGTTCAATCACAATCTGTGACTGCCCTTTTTAACATTGTGTGAGATAAACCCAATGAAGACACTCTTAAGCCTTACAATAGGGGGGTTCCCTATTGTAAGGCTTAAGAGTGTCTTCATTGGGTTTATCTCACACAATGTTAAAATGAATAGTTTGGGTGCAAAAGTTTCATTATACAGAGTCAAATACCTGAACAGTATCGGATCGGGAAAGTATCGGTATCGGTCGATACTGAGTTAATAAGTATCGGTATCGGATCGGAAGTGAGAAATGTGGATCGGTGCATCCCTAGTCCATAATGTAGCTCACCGCATGCGTGTCGATAGGGCGCCTTGGCTCTCCCTGGCCAGTGCGCTTCGCGGAAATTTTTGTTATCGATAGTATCGATAGATGAAATAGCCCAGAAAACAGTCCACGCACATAAATCCATCCCAAATTGGTTCGAGCGAGCGCTGAAGAGTAACAGACGAGACAAATGCAGAAGCAGGGGGGGGGGACCAGGGAGGTTTAGGAGCAAAAGGAGATGCGACCAGCCTTGCCGAGAGCGGAAGTAGAGTCTTTTTCCCTCTCTCTCCCTCCCTTCTCCTCTCTCTCTCTCCCCACTGTCTCCCTGGTTGTCTTTGAACAAATGTAATGGCTTTTAGAAATAGAACAAATGTATTCTGTGACTTTTAAACTTATGAATAATTAAACTGGTTTGGAACTTTAAGTGAGCGTCTGTCGTGTTTAAGTGTATCTCTCCTTTTTGATCCAAAGTGAAACCAAAATAACAAATTCGGGGCGAATAAGAATCAAAGCCAACAAAAATGGAGGTCCCACCGAGATTGGTTGCACGCGCGGACAGGAAAGGACGAGCGGGAGTCCAGAGCACTGATCAGTGACCGGTCTACACAACAATGAGGTAAGCAGATTGCCTGTTTCAACAAAAATCTGAAATTGGACATTTATAGGCAAATTTTAACTCAGTGTGTTGGACTCCAGTGAGATAAGGAAATAAGACGAGTAAGTACTGTATACGTATACGTGAAGTAAATAATAATACCCAAGTCCCAGGTAAAAACACGCAGTGGTCGCGCCTCCCAAATGCCGACGGGCGTTTGGAACAGAGGGGTCGGGGTTTTAGAATAAATAAATAATTTATTCGCCGCTGACCCTGTAACTCTGAGACCAAGTTAACTGTAAACTTACTAGGTGGTGACTAGTTTAAAACAGTGACAATTTAGACTAACTTATAATTCGAGATTAAATAAGTAAGGGCGGGACTAGGGTGAGAGTTTTGAAATAAACGCGCTGACTTTCGCTGATAAAATAACCCGATAAGAGTTCCAAATCTGGACCAGTTAAAAATAGAATAGAATTAGTCACAGAATACTAAATCCTTTTTTATGTTCTAAAATAATGGTTTCCTGCCATGTCACGTCAGCTTGCCTGCCTCACCTGCGTGACTTGTCTCTGCTCTCCAAACTGCGCATGGCTTTCTCTCTCTGCAGCGCTGTGCTGCTCTGGACCAGTGGCGGAGCTAGACTTTTATTGCTGGGGGGGCCGAGAGGGGGCCAAGGCTATAAGGGGTCCACTTACTACGGCACAGTGGGAAAAATGGATTTATCCCAATTTTTTGGGATTTGTAGACGCTATGAAATTTTGAAACAACATATTTTTCCCTTAAAATGATACAGGCTCTCAGTTTAAATTTTTGATCTGTGATCTAAATATTTTTAAGTTTAGAAACCAAGTGGTTTTCTAAACAGCTTTAGTGTTTGACTTTGTCCACACTCATAAAATACACAATGAAGTACCCAAAAATATATATATATACCGGTAAACTTAAATGGTACATATCGCCCCTTGCTGCTTTGAGCATGTAACAGTCACAAGACCACATTGAAATAAGAAATATAAAATATGATAAAAATACATTTCTGTGTTTATTTCATTTCTATTCAAGACACTATGATAAGAATGACTATATATTTAATATAGGCGGATACAGAGTACAGTATCTCTGTTTACAATTCTGGTTGGTGGTGTGCCTCGTGATTTTTTCAATGAAAACACTGTGCCTTGGCTCCAAAAAGGTTGAAAAACACTGGTCTAATGAAAATAAACAGTTTAAGTTAATTAGAATGATTTAAAAAAAATAGCTAAACAAGAGCATGGTTTTGCTAAATTAGGCTGAAAAGTTGGATTAAAAATGTAGAATTAGCTGAAAAAGCTGAAACAGGCTATATACAGAAATTATTAAGTAAAATACCTTGATATCACAATATTTTTTGCCTCAATAAAAGCACGGTCCTACTTGTTATTTATTTAATTGTTCCCATACATATCTTTAAAAATGGGAGTTAAAACTGCATATTTCTTGGTGCATTTGTGTGTACAACTGGACCAGTGCTCTGTTTTTATTTTTTATTTATTTTATAGACGTTTTAATAAGATATAACACCGCTGCGACTGTTGCTCGCTGCTCTCAAAGCCTCTCAGCTTCTGCCCAGAGAGAAGCAAGAGCCGCGTGGCTTCTCTCGTCTTCTCCCTGGCTCCCTGTTCTGGAGTTCTTTTCGTTGACTCAGGGCTCGGTTCTGTCCAGAGAGCACGGGGCACGCGCGCTCAGAGCTCCGCTGCGTGGCTACCTTTCTGAACTCCCGACCCACGGGGAGAGAAAAAAGAGAGGGGCAGATATTCCCGGAGCTTTTGCTAAAAATCTGCTATAAATCATGAAATAACACATTTAGCGTTATTTCTCTACAATATAAATAAACGCTCCTGTATTATTTTTAAATAAACAAATAAATAATGGCGAGGCAATTTGAAAACATGGTGAGTCATGGACTTTAAAGAATTCAAAAATGGAAGGAGGAAAATAATGATTACTGTATTTTTAGCCTGTATGACATATTTATGGATTGCTTTTTCTTCTTAAACTTGTCACAAGCTATCTGAAGATTAAATATGAAACAAACGTTGAGGCGCAAAGGTTAAGAACAAAGTTTATTTAGATACAGCAGTTAATAGAGTAATAAACGAATTCTCCACCTCCTCAGGAGTTGGTGCTGGGTTCCTGAAACACAAAAATAAACATTACAATTAAAACGGTTTACACTTCTCCATTTTAACAGGACTAGATCATTTTCTACAGCGTGAATGTGGGTGAAATGAAAAAATAGAACTTCAGCTCTGAACGGGGGTCTGGTTTTAACCAGGCTAGAAGGCCTCAGGACTGGTAACAGTTTTTTGAATAAACAAATAAAATATTTGCGGATAGTTCGAGATAAATTAATTAGGGCCGAATGAACCGTCACAATTGGAAGGATTGATCAAAAAGGATTATGACATTCTATCTCAATAATTTTAGGTTATAACACTTAGACAAACGGGAAAGTTGGAAAATTGCAGTGAACCTCCCGTTAGCATAGCATAGGCTGCCCAACAGCGGACATTTTATAACTTTGTAACGGTAGACAGCTCACATCGGATTCGCTAACAAAGCGTACAGTGGCGCGTCGTGTAGATAAACAATATCGACTTTAAATAATCCAAAGTTGGTTTTTGTAGACGAATTTAACAGCTAACAGCAAAGCTAACGAGCCACTAGGTCCGACTGGTTTACGAGATGTAGTCTTATAATTTGTGTAAAGGACGTGAGGAGGTAGAACCGAACGCATCATACTTACATTCTCCAATATAAGAAGCAGAGAAAGTGGATTACCAATCTGGAAGACGTATTTTTGTGAATAGCTCCAGTGAATGTACACGTCTTGTGAGCATTGACCGGGCAGGGTTGCCAGATCTCTAGACCGAAAGAAGCGATCAGCTCCTTCAAAACAAGCACAAATAAGCGACTCAATGTCCGCGAGAAGCAAAAATGACAACCCGCCACAAGCGGATGATCAAATTTGAAAGCGACTCCAGGGAAAATAAGCCCAATGCCGCTTGAAATAAGCGGATTTGGCAACTATGGGGACGCAAAAGACAGTCGTTTCGTGTATAGCCTGAGCAGGGTTGCCAGGTGAGAAATGTAGGATTATCGTACACCTATCATAAACAAAATAAGTCACTCTATTGTTGAATACTGTAGCGTCTAACAGGCACTCACAGCTTTGTGGCGTCAGTACTGGGGGGAACCATAGACATTAATACGCATTATTGTCTGGGGGCAACTAAAGAGCTCTACAGAAAGTTTTGAGCCTGAGTATAATGGAGACCCCTGATGGACGAAAAAAGGTACTGCAGACAGGAGCATAATAATTTCTAGAAAAGCCAAAAACAGGTCGGAGTCACTTTTATTTTTTAATTTAGTCATCCAGTTGGGTTATTCGTTCTGAAACATTTAATAAAAGTAAAGGGATGCAGGTACAGAGTTTAATAACTGTTTGGAGTCAGATGAATAAAAGAAGAGGACAGATTGGGGTTTGAAGAAAAATAAATAATAATAATAATAGTAATGAATTCAATTTATAACGCACTTTTTATTAATGGAAATCTCAAAGTGCTAAGGAGGGAGTAGCCCTCACAGACAGGTCTTAAATGAATACATATTTAATTTTAATCTATTGGGGACATAAATTGAATCTCAATTTATAATAAGTGGAGAGTTGGACTTTAAAAATCGACTAAGGGGTGGCAAAGACCCGCCAGGGGGTTTTAGTCGGCCCGCAGATGAATCTGAATAAAAAAAATAAAAAATAAAAAATAAACGCTATTTTCTTAAAAATCTGCAGTAATAAAACAGCTACGCTCGAAGCTCAATTTATGGGTTCACAGTTGCTTCCTAGATGTGGAAAATGGATTTAAAATTCATTCATTTCTAAATTTTGATGCACTTTTAACATGCAGGAAAGGGTTTTAACAGAACTGTTTTTTTGTATGTCCAGAAGCCCAGATTTAGCTTTTTTAGATTTCTCTACATGGATTATTGAGCATGCATCAGGGTATTTAACAAAACAGTTTGTTGAATAAATGTTTTAAAACGTGCAATCACTGATCAGTTTTTTAATATGTAATGCACTTAAATGTTAAACTGAGTAAAAGTGTAAAAGGACAATTAATTTAATGTTGATACTTTTATAATTTATTTATTCTTTGCACTAATACAAAGAAAAAAAATGGACTTTTGGAATGAGTATTCTGGTCTGACCCCCTTGAGATCAGATTAAGCTGTATGTGGCCCCCAGACCAAAATGAGTTTGACACCCCTGGACTAATAGTTATATACCTGGAACAACAGGCCAAAATGAAAGAGCCCACATTTTACTTTGAATAAATGAGCCACTGAGCTTAATAATTTCAAATTGACAATTTAGGAGGGCATGAAAATACACACGATACATAAATAAATCCAACAAGAAGGCAGATCTTAGAAGGCTCAAGGAATTGGCTAATTATCATAGACTGTATACTAGCAAGGGGGTCTTAGGAAATAGTAAATTATATTTTCTGAAATAAAAGTAGGCTACAGTATTTTTTGATTTCAGGGTAAAATTGATTATTTCACTTTTAGGTAAACTAATGTTTTGGATCTGTTGTGCAGATCAGATTAAAAGATGCCTCCGTCGAAGGATCCATAATAGAGCTTGTTAACAGAAAATTAATTTGATCCTGGTCTGTTAATGATTTTTTTATTTTTTATTTTTTTTAAATAGCCTCATTGAACAGTGTTGATGGAACGGCAAAAGTGAGTCTTATGAATCCCACCTCATCTTTACAGAACACATAATGGTAAATATGCATTAAGATAGGCCTCTGTCAAAACACATGCAGCATCTGACTTTTGAATCTCAGCTACTGTGGTTATTGATCAGATCGGATCAGATTTAATATGAAGGTGTGTCCGGAAACTGACTCACTGTGACTTCACTGGGAAGAACAAACTCATATGCAACCTTGCTCAAGAACTTTGAGGGGCATACGCAAGGAACGACTGAAAACAACAAAGGCACAGAAAGAACAAAAGACTGTCCACAAAAACTTTCAGCCGAGCAGAGGCAAAGACTTTCTCAAAGAACTGTCAAAACATGGTCATCAGACACAAATGGCCAGGATATACGGTCCGGATTTGGGGGGTCCGGACGAGAATCAGAACCCAGTGAACGTCTCACTGGGGGCTGGAACAAGAGAAAGCTGAACACGTTCTCCAAACAGACAAGAGAACAAATGGTCCTGAAGTCACTCACACCAGCAAAGGCCGCACCCCATATTGATCTGTGAGGATCTGTCGTTGATCTTAGCAGCCGGGATCAAAACTACAGTTGCTATGATAAATTTTTAATGAAACACATAGGCACATTTGGGCCTGCTAGCGCAGGCTTCATGATTTTTAGTTATACTGTGCTCAGGTGGATCTGACGACTTGCTTCTTCTGGTTCCTGTAACTCTGTGGTGAAGCTGAAGGGGAGCAAGGGAAATGATCCTAGCTCCTGACCCCAAAACGAGTTAACTTTTATATTTTTGTTTTTGCAGTTGTCCTTGGCGGAGTGCATGTTGGGATTCTGATGTGTCACAAGGGGTACATTTTGGTAAATGATTATAATTTTAAAGAAAATGAGATGATATCGTAGATTATAGTTATGATAGGATATATTATACGTCTACCTTATAATGTTTTGCTAGTTTTTTGATACTTTGTTAAAAAAAAAAAACTTTCTTTTGTTTTTTTCTCTCTTTTGTTTTCTATTGTTTATTGTTTGTTTGTTTATTGTTTATTGTTTAAGGAAATTCTACCACTGCTGTTCATTGTTCTTTAGTTTTAGCAGGTCGCTTTCGTAAATGAGCCCATGAGGTTCAAAAGATTTACCTGACTAAATAAAGGTTGAATGAATGAATATGGTTGTGAAAACCAAATTAGAGGTGGCAATAGGCTGGGTTTTAGGAAACATTTTTCTGGGATCCTGACATTAGTGTTCAGGTTAAAGGATGGTAAATTTAGACACAATTTCCAATTTAACAACCAAACAACTTTGGCATAATTGAAACAAGGTAGGGTTTTGTTTCAAAAGGGGGTTAAGGGGCTGACAGATGTTTCTAAAAATAGAAAGGTTGAAATTGGTCCCTAGAAATAACTAATTAGAAATAACTAGATTGTAAATGTTTCCTAGAAACAACTAGGCCGAAAAATGTTCCTAGAAATAACTAATTAACTAAAAGATGGTAAATACATTTTAGTATACAAAGAATAATAAGGATAACTGATAAATTGGCGTTATAAACAAAGTTCACTTGCGTTGATATTGAGGCGGCATCGGTCTTGAACGTTTTATTTTCTTTAATCATGTCATGGGGGAAGGAGTATTGATGCAAGCATATTTCGAATGAGCAATTAACAACACTGTTTTTTTTCCCCTCTGTGAAAGTGTGAAGCAGGATGGGGGACCCCCCTTGGAAATGTTTCTCAAACCACTCAAACCTGAAGTGGACCTGATCAGAGGATGTTTAGAAATATGATGGTTCTGTAGATTTATAGCAATTGACTTGACTAGACGACATGTGACTTATTGACTCAGGAAAAAGGTGTATAGAACCACAGGTGTACAATGTTATTTTTTAATTATGCTCTGCCGCCGCTTGTGATGTTATTGTTATGTGTGTAATTTCTGCTATAAGCTGAGTGAAAAGGTACAGTATTTTTGTAAGTATGAACCGCCTTAAAACTACTCATAATTAACCCTAATGAAGATTAAGTCTCTTCCAAACCCAACTAACATTCATTCATTCATTCATTCATTCATTCAACCTTTATTTATACAGGCTAGCCTCGTTGAGTCACGGGGACTCATTTACAAGAGGGACCTGTCTCACTCACACCAAACAACCATCCACTCTCACACTCACACCTAGGGTCAATTTAGAGTCACCAATCAGCCTAACAAGCATGTTTTTTGGTCTGTGGGAGGAAACCGGAGTACCCGGAGGAAACCCACGCATGCACGGGGAGAACATGCAAACTCCACCCAGAAAGGCCCCGGACCGGGATTTGAACCGGCAACCTTCTCGCTGAGAGGCAGCAGCTCTACCAGTTGTGCCACCGTGCTGCC
>JBBPBX010056052.1:0-22896 GCA_038048925.1 Garcialebias charrua
CATTCCTTTTGTACATCACAATGAACGTGGAACTGAGCGCACGTCAGACACCTCCCCTGACACGCCTACATTTACATATGTTAAACAGATGCAAATTACTTCCTGCATGTGTGAAGGACATGTTTGTTTGATCCCTGCGCGATCAGAAATCATTTCTAGATTCAGGAAAACAATGGATTTAATATAATATGAGTGAGGACAAACATCCTAAGTAAGAATAGTAATAAACTGTGTTCATCACGCAAAGAACGAGTGATTGTGTGCCGGTATTCGTGTGCGCGCACGCTGCTGTCAGGTGCGCCACCGGCTCATTCATTCATTCTGAGTGAAAATATTAACTTTGCGCACGAGTTAATTACCATAATTACTGTAAACACAGAGGAACTTACTTGGATGTTTGCTAGAACATAGATCTTCGTTTATTTAATAGATGATATGAAGAAACGAGTCTCTGCGTCTCAGTGGAGACTTTTCATGACATGACGTGATGTTGGAGTCTCCAAAGCGCGCGCTGCAGCCTTGTGCGCAATCTGTTTGTCTGTGAAGCTTTTACTCCCATACAAGTTATAAATGGTGTACTTTCACGTGTCATTTTGGAGACATCTACAATAAACACAGATAATGACACACCTCCACTGCCGTGTAACACCGGCGAGGGTGCACGCGCGCTCAAAGCGCGACCATAACTCAGCCTTTGGGATCATATGGATGAGACCATTCCATTGGACATGAATCGGCTTTGTGTGGACTGGACTGGCACAGCCCTGATCGACCTGCCAGCTCCCTCTAAGCTCCTGTGGAACCCCAGTTTCTGCACGTGCACGCGTGATGCGCGGCCCCTGTGTTGCGCCAGTGCGCATGCAGTGCCAAACTGAAAAATGATTATTTCTGAAAACGGCTGATAAGCCATATCCTAGATCAGAGAATTATATCTGTTTATAAATAAATGCTCTGCGTGTTACACTATCTATATCCTCCAGTAACGCCAAAAATACACTACACGCGTTGCAGCTCCGCCCCGCTCCGGTCCGACCTCCGCAGCAAATACGCACCCATTATAATCAATGACAGAGTTTACACTGGCTCCGCACGGCGGCGGCGAGCTGCGGAGAGCGGACGGCAGTCCGTCAAAATTAGAAATTTTTCTATTTCTGCCGGACGCCGGAGCTGTGCCGGAGTCAACTTTTGAAGATTACGTCGCACCAACAGGAAAAGGAACGAGCACAACTTCCGTATTTACAAAATAAAATCACCACGGGCGGACTAATCCTAGCTCTATACGGATTTATTTGTACAAAAATGCTGTCAAACTATCATTTATGACTACGCCTACAAACGCAATACAAGAAACAAAAAGAAATACAAGAAATAAATAAAGTATTTTATTCTGAAATGTAATACATCACTTCCTGTTGCTCAAACCATGTCCTGTCGCTCATTTACGAGAGAATATCAAGGCAGCAGTCTCTACTTTTGTTCTCTTTCTTCCACCGAGTGAATTGTTTTGTTCTGACTTACTTATTTATCACTTGATTTATCGCGCGATCTCGCAATTCCCGCGCATGCGTCTCGGAGCAGCGCATCCACTCGGACCTGAGCTGAGCGCAGGTAATGGAAATTGGACTCGCTCAGCTGCGACCTGCGGAGCGGGGCGGAGCGGAGCCGCGTGTAGTGTATTTTTGGCGTAAGGCTGAATGTATCCGTTCCTGTTACATTTATTTTTTGCACAACTTTGCGCGTCCATGTGGATGTACTTGTTAATCGTGTGTTTGGTGGGAATATTAATCATTTTCACATCATGAACAGTTAATAGTAATAATAATAATAATAATAATAATAATAATAATAATAATAATAATAATAATAATAATAATAATAATAATAATAATAATAATAATAATAATGAATTCAATTTATAACGCACTTTTCATTAATGAAAATCTCAAAGTGCTACAAAGTGCAACAGAATTAAATGTCGATAAAACAAATAATAAAACAGTTAAAATCAACAACAGTATCAACTAAGATCAAAAGTAGAATCATGAGGAGGAAGAGTATGCTCGGTTAAAAAGAAAGGTCTTCAAGCCGCTCTTAAAGTCAACCACAGACTGTGGGGCTTCAGTTTCTCAGAAGCACCTGTAAGTGTCGCCAAAGGAACAAGAACCACAGAAACGTGCGTACGCAAGCAGGGGAGCTGGCGTGGAAATGTACTTGGATGCGCACATATTCACGTTCAGTTCAATTGCCCTTAGTGATGTAGCTCCTCTGGCCATTCAGCGGCTGCTGCTTGCTTACGTCAAAATCTTTCACCTCGGAGAAGTTTGCTTGGAAGCGTGAACAACATGGCCCCAAACTGGCTGAGTGGAGGTATCGACTGTGGGCAGGTCCTTAACCAGTGCAGTGTGGTGCAGAAACAATGAGAGTTGAGATAGTGGTAGAGCACCATTAGTCTGTATAGTGACAAGTCTGTATGTAACGACCTGTCTGTATGTAGTGACAAGTCTGTATGTAACGACCTGTCTGTATGTAGTGGCATGTCTGTTTGAAGTGACTAGTCTGTATAGTGACTTGTCTCTACATAGTAATGTGTCTGTTGTGACTTGTCTCCATAATGTGTCTTGTGACTTGTCTCCATAGTAATGTGTCTGTTGTGACTTGTCTCCATATGTGTCTGTTTCTAGTGACATGTCTGTAAGTAGTGACAAGTCTGTATGCAACGACCTGTCTGTATGTAGTGACTAGTCTGTATAGTGACTTGTCTCTACATAGTAATGTGTCTGTTGTGACTTGTCTCCATAATGTGTCTTGTGACTTGTCTCCATAGTAATGTGTCTGTTGTGACTTGTCTCCATATGTGTCTGTTTCTAGTGACATGTCTGTAAGTAGTGACAAGTCTGTATGCAACGACCTGTCTGTATGTAGTGACATGTATGTCTGTATGTAACGACCTGTCTGTATGTAGTGACATGTCTGTTTGTAGTGACTTGTCTGTATAGTGACTTGTCTCTACATAGTAATGTGTCTGTTGTGACTTGTCTCCATAGTAATGTGTCTGTTTCTAGTGACATGTCTGTATAGTGACTTGTCTCTACATAGTAATGTGTCTGTTGTGACTTGTCTCCATAGTAATGTGTCTGTTTCTAGTGACATGTCTGTAAGTAGTGACTTGTCTGTACATAGAAACGTGTCAGTTTGTAGTGACTTGACTGTAAGTAGTGACTTATATATACATAGTAATGTGTCTGTATGTAGTGACTTGTCTGTACTGTACATAGAAATGTGTCTGTTTGTAGTGACTTGTCTCTACATAGTAATGTGTCTGTTTGTAGTGACTTGTCTCTACATAGTAATGTGTCTGTTTGTAGTGACTTGTCTCTACATAGTAATGTCTGTTTGTAGTGACTTGTCTCTACATAGTAATGTCTGTTTGTAGTGACTTGTCTCTACATAGTAATGTGTCTGTTTGTAGTGACTTGTCTCTACATAGTAATGTGTCTGTTTGTAGTGACTTGTCTCTACATAGTAATGTGTCTGTTTGTAGTGACTTGTCTCTACATAGTAATGTGTCTGTTTGTAGTGACTTGTCTCTACATAGTAATGTGTCTGTTTGTAGTGACTTGTCTCTACATAGTAATGTGTCTGTTTGTAGTGACTTGTCTCTACATAGTAATGTGTCTGTTTGTAGTGACTTGTCTCTACATAGTAATGCGTTACCTCTGCTTTTCAGATAGGCCTACTCCCTCACATTTTTTTAATCTAGCTTAAAAACACACCGTTATTCCCTGGCTTTAGGCACTGTGTGATCTGTGCTGAGCCTGTGTGCATCACACTGTGTTGGTCATGTGTGGTTGTTGTTATCCACTATTGTTTGTTTTGTGTTTGTTTCTATATTTGGTTTCTCGTTGTGTAGTTTGTTGCTGTGTGCTTGGTCTGTCTGTCCCTGTACAGCACTTTGGTGTGCACTGTCACTGTTTAAAGTGCTTTATAAATAAAGTGGTATGGTATGATCTGTCAAAACCAGAGGCACTAGTGCAGCCCTACAACATCTGTGAGGCAGGCTTTTGGACTGTGTGCGCCAACAAGTGGGATGGTAAAACTTCTCTTCAGTATGGAAAATGTGGAATTTTTATTTTTTACCTAACTGGTTGCAAAATGCTTCTCCAGCTTTCTTCCCACTTTTACAGCTTTTTGTTGCCAGTATCCTAGGTTTTTCTCAGACATGTTATCATCAAATTAATTCAAAATTTCCTCGTTTCCTGAAAAATGTACAATGTCGTAGTTGAAACATTCAGTATGTTCCTTTGTCAGTAAAATGTGGGTTTGAGATCTGCAATTCATTACATTATGATTTTATTTACATTTTACACAACACCCTAGATTAGTTGGAATTGGTGTCGTTTTTAATTTGTGTTATAAACGTTATTTAATTTTAATACAGTCATTTTCAATACAGTTAAGATCAAACCCCAAGCAAGCAGAATTAAACGTACCCTCACTTATGGGCAAGCAGCACTCTAGCTCCAGGTCTTCCTTACTTCTCCGCCTCTTCCTTAAATAAGGGGTGCTGTGCAGCAGGTGTGGACATGTCCCACGCTTGTCCATGACACTGTCATGGAAGAGAGATGGAGAGTGGTTCCTTCCAACTCTCTCCTGTGAGATAGAGAGCATGGGGGATAGAGATTTTGGTGGGCTTTCACTTGGCTTGTCCTTGCTTAGACTGTCTGGTTCTGAGGAGCTTGGCTGATGAGACTGATGCCACGAGGGCAGCTCTGGGGATTCTGGGAAGGACATTTTAGGATAATTACAATCTTCTTTTTCCTCATGCTCAAGACCCACAAGAGTCTTGTCTGAAAGTGGACTCATGTTACACAGTGGGCCTGTCTTCATCAGTGGAGGGATGATTAAGGAAAGGTTGGGTTTCTTTTTGCTTTGACTTCTGATACTGGACAGGTTCCCACAAAACTCAACATTCACTTCAAGGCAGCAGGAAGTACCTAATGGCTCGACTACCTCTGGGTACCCCTCTCTTACATCAACCCTAGCCCTGTCCTTCCCTTTCTGCAGACTTTCATATTGTTTCTTGGCTTCCAGCCACAGCTGCACGTGCTCACACGTTGGAGGGGATTTGCAGGGAAGGAGGATGATCTTTTTGTCTCTTCTGGATGGGTTGAGCTCTGTCTCTTCTTCGTTCGTCTCCGAGGTCTCTGTTCCTTGAGAGGATGAGATGTTGATGGCAGGGTGTGCCATGGCTGAGAAGGCAGTCTTCCAGAGACAGAGGCCCTCCAAAGACAGCTCTCCACTGAACTCTGCAAGCTCCTTAACTAATCTGGTCCCGACTGTGAGCTTACGGCCGCCAACCTCCCTGAGAAAAAAAAAAAAAAAACAGGTGGAGATGAATACAGTTGAACTATTTACACTGAATTAATCACAGCTATAAAACCTATGGGTGCACCGATTTTTCTGGCCCATCACCGATTTCTAAAAAGTCTGACCTGCCAATTCCGATTTTAGACGATACAGATTTTTGTTTTATAAGTAACACTGTCAGGTGTTATAAGGTCACAATGCACCTTCAATTTTCCAATACATGTATTACTTTATTGAAACCATACCCTTGAGCAATATCCTAGAAACAATACAAACCTGTTTTATCTGGCCATGAGGTAGTGCTCTGAAATATAAATAAAGTTTAGACAATTGTTGTTAAAATTAACATAAATCGGTAAAATTGGTTTCTTACATAACTGACCGATTTCCCAAAATTAAGGAAATCGAGGGCGATAAATTGGCCGGATGATTTATCGGTGCACCCCTAATAAAAACATAAATATTTCAAAGAAAATCAACTGGAATCTGTCTATAATACTAAGTCTTTATATTAAACTAAACTGACAACCAATAACTTTCTTAAATTCTTAGAAATGTATATTTCAATTTGGTTATGAGAGCAGCACGGTGGCACAGCTGGTAGAGTTGCTGCCTCAGCTGTTCAGTGTCAGGAGGTGTGATCAGTCTTATATCGGGGAAACTAAACAGCCACTGGCCAAAAGGATGGCCCAGCACAGAAGATCAACATCATCAGGTCAGGACTCTGTGGTCTACACTCATCTCCAGGTCAGAGGTCACTCTTTCAGGGATGAAGATGTTCACATCCTTGATAGAGAGGAACGATGGTTTGAGAGAGGAGTAAAGGAGGCCATCTTTGTGAAAAGAAACCGTCCATCATTAAACAGAGGTGGAGGCCTCCGGGTTCAACTGTCCCCCTCTTACAATGCTGTTATTGCTAGTATCACTCAGCCCTCTGTGAATAGCAAACAACCATCAGGGTGCTAACGATCCATCGTTAGGCTGATGGTCCTCCTTGATCATGTGAGCAGCTGGTTTCAGCTNACCAACATTGTCGTGGATGCAGGTCTCAGGAGAAGCAGCAGCTCTGGCCGAGACTGCATCATCATGGGATCGTCTTACTCTGCGTGGCTGCTGCATGGGTGCTTGAGTCATCACAGTTCTCTGAAAAAAACATTTGAAAGGATACAGTATTGTTAAATTCATTGCAATTTGTTTGGTTTGCATTGAAAAAATATAATTTCTCATAAATCTTACCAGCTGTGCTCAGTTTTGATTAGCTGACACATAGCTTAAACATATACTGTATGCACGTCCTAACAAATATATCATACAAGCTTATAGAATGTTTCTAAACACGGATCTTTGGAAAACAAATAAAATATTTTACCACTGTTTAGTGCTCATTTATAGTCAATTCAAAAAACAACGTGTGTTCAGTTCTAGGTTGCATATTAAAATTAAGCCAAAACGTCAAAAAAACGAGGGTAGATGAAATCAATATTTTAAAATAAAATATATTATGAAACGTTACTTTTGTAATGTGCTAAGTAATAAGATGTGGTGAATTAAAGTCACTGCAGCTGGACTACAACTCCGTTGTGATCCAAACAAAGACAAAAACACAACCGTACACCTCATGCCATGCAGCTAAACACAGGTTTTTCATGTGTTCAGTGTTCAGAAGCATACGCTTAAGCTGTGTGTGATTAAATACACGCAACAACATTTTAGAACTGTTATTTTAGTACAAGTTTAGGCATTTACTTACTGAAGACGCGACTATCCGCCATTTTGAAATCTAAACTTGGGGAGGGGTGAGAGTTCACCACTAGAGGGGGCGTGAACACAGGACAACCCACAACCTCCTCCCCTGCTTGACTCTCTACACTCCCATTTTGAGAGAAATTTTGAAAATGGCCTGGGGGAGGAGTTACCGTCTCAACCTAGGTTTAGTCTCACTTTAAAATGTATTATGTCTTAATTTCCTTATTTTAAGTGTAATTTTTTACTGATTACTTGTTTTAAAATGTCCTTGTTTAAATGATCATTAATTGTATTTGAACTAAGATTTGACAGGAATGAACAAAAAGGAAGTTACAATGTTAATCAGCGGGGAGTAATTTTGTAGATAGACTCTGCTTTTACAGATCACAAAGGCCTAATGGCTCCTGCCAAAGATTCATAGCTAAAACAATCATTTTACATCAGAATTTATTTATGTGTTTATTTTGATGCAGATTCAATTTATTTCCTAAATTAAATGCTCAGTTTATTTAAGTTAACCTAAAGTAAGAGCAGAGACAAAATAGACAAAATACACAATGGAGGGAGTGTGTGGTGGGTTGAGAACATTACTTGCGTGTGCCCATCCAGTGTGTACTATAGTCCCAAAGTAATACCATTATCACAGGTAAATAAATGTGAAGTGACTGCAGATTTGTTTAGACATAAAACACAATGTATTTGTATCTTGAAGATGGAATTAACCATACCCTAATGCACCAACACTTCTCTGTTGAGTGGTAATGTTGCAATATCTTACAAATAATGACCAAAAGTCACGTGAAAGTCTCTTTTGGCATCCATATTTCCTCAAAGTGGGTCAGTAGGGACAGGTCATTGCTGTGACATCACTAGGTGTGGCAGGTTTTACTATCCATCAAAACTAAAGTGCCTATGAGAGACCTTTAATATTTTACTAATTAAGATTGCAGAGTGCTCTATTATCATTTACTTTTGCTAAAGTGGGCCGGGTTCACTGCAAAGTGTTAAGTGACATTGATTGCCTCACTGCCTTGTACCCTCTAAAATCCCTTTCATTAGACTGGCTCTTCTTTAATGCCCTGCTGTAGCTGAGAGGAATAAAAGATGGTTGTAATCTGCAGAATTTATAATAAATGGAGTTCATTTTAAATCTCTTCCACATTTCTTGGCTTTGAGCATTTTGGACTACAGCCAGATTATGTTTCCCCTTTTCTTAATATACAGTATCCCTAATTAATGCAAAAAATAATGCTTCTTTGAAGGCTTTCAATTTCAGAATGAACCTGACCTGTTCTGACGTCACATCTGTAGATGCTCCACTTATAGCCGTCACTCATGGAAAATGTAAAGGTGACTTGGCTTTGTTACATCTGACGTTTTTTCAAAGGACCCACAGTTCATTTTTTGCACTTATATCCTCAGCTTAGTTTTCACCTTTCAGCACTGTTGCAAAAAATAGACTGTGCCAAGACGATTTAACGTTCATGCCAGTGGCTATTGTCTTAGCATATNTTAGCCAAGGAGCTAACGTTATCGAAAAGCATGGAAATATATCGTTAATATTTTTACTTACCTATTCACCATTAAAAAAATAACCTTTCTGAATTCAGCCTTTTGTTCAGTATATGACTTTGTAGCAGTTGAAGACGGTTTCCCACGAGTACTGAATAGTCATATGAAAGCATCATGGGAAATGTAGTTGAGTTAAAAAAAAAGAACGTTTCAGATAAATATCTATGCACTTATTTTAAACACTCTACGTATTAGAAGTCTAGCATTCCTTGAGCAATGCATATCACTTGCCTCCCTAATAATAATAATAAAGGTTAAATGAATGCAGGAGTTTCAGACAAAAATCAATTGTTGAAAATTATCATTGCCAAAGCCATTTTTTGTGTAGGCTAAATCTGTTGTGGCTTTTATAATGTGGTTGACTCCAGTTGTAAATGTACATCCAGTGATTACTTTCTGTAAGTTAATTCCAACATTTACTGCCAAGATTTGAACATGCTTCCAGATTTAACAATATATATACTGTTTACATGTATATTTTATATCATCAAAGCAAATTACTTTGTATAGAGTGTATTATTTTTATGTCTCACTGCAGGGAAGCAAATATCTGGCCTGGCGATAATGTTTTTTTTACTCGTCTGTGTGTTTGTTGTTTGCTAATTATTTTAAACCACTTGATGGGATGAACAGATGATTTTGGAGTCGATCTGATTTGAGTTGGCCACGTCAAGACATGAACATTTCTTTAACTCAGTTTTACAGATAATAAGGGTTGCTGTCAATTAAAATGAGTTAGAATTTAAAAGATGCATTCTTAATTAGATTGATAAGAATTTTTTTTTTTGCAAATCTGATAGATGATCAAAGTATCAGTGATTTTGTTTTATCACTCCTGAAGAACGATGTTATTTTTCAGCACCTTTTTTTTCCAGAACATTTGGGCTCTACCTGTAATTGTGTACCCAACACTAGAGCTTATTTTACTGTTCTAAAATGTATGTTTATAATATCCTTGGCCCGAAAAGGAAGAAGCAGGTAAAGATAAGAACTTTATTGATCCCGCAGGAAATTGTTAGGCCAGAAAAGGAAGCACACAAGATATAAAAATAACAGTTATGGTCCAAAATAGGTGCAGACAGAAACATTAAAGTGTTTATTGTAGTAAATTTTATTGTCCTATGTGCAGAAAGGGGGATAAGTTGAAAAAGGAGTCCCTGTGGTGTTCTGTGGAGCACCTCAGTAGTCTCTGTCTACGACTGAAGGTGCTGGAGTCCAGTGTGTCATGCAGGGGGTGTGACATGTTGTTCAGGAGTTCCTCGGCATCCTCTGCTCAGACACCTCTGTCAGAGACTGCAGGTCCACTCCCAGAACTGAACCAGCTCTCTTCATGAGTTTATTACGTCTGTTGGCAGCAGCTTTCTTCACCCTGCTGCCTCAGCACACCACAGAGTAGAAGATGATAATGAGTGGTAAAACATCTGCAGCATGGTCCTGCAGACGTTAAAGGACCTGAGTCTCCTCAGAAGAAAAAGGTGACACTGTCCTTTCTTGTAGAGAGCGTTGCGTTAGCTGTCCAGTCCAGTTTATTGTACAACTGGACCTCCAGGTGCTTGTAGCAGTCCAGTGTCCACCTTATAGTACCCTTGATGTTGATAGGGTGGGGGGCTGATCTTCCTGTAGTCCACCTGCAGCTCTTTAGTTTGTCCAACGTTGAGCTGCAGGTGGTTCTGTCCACCACACCTCTCTATTCAGCTTCCTGGTCACCAGTGATGCAGCCCACAATGGCAGAGTCATCCAGAACTTCTGCAGATGCAGGATTGTGAGTTGTACCTGAAGTCCGAGGTGTAGAGGGTGAACAGAAACATGGAGAGGGCCGTGCCCTGAGGAGCTCCTGTGCTGTTCAGTATGGTGGTGGTGTTCTGCAGCCTCACATACTGTGGTCGACCTGCGAGGTAGTCTCTGATCCAGGTGACCAGCGAGTCCGTCACCTGCACGTCCAGGAGCTACTGCAGAGCAGAGCAGGTCTGATGGCGTTAAAAGCAATGGAGAAGTCAAAGAACATGACAGTGCTGCCTGTCCAGGTGCGTGTCGACTATGATGGCGTGGCCGATATGTGAACTGTAGGGGGTCCAGGTATGGTTCCACCACTGATCTGATGAGCTTCAGGACCAGCATCTCCAGCGACTCCATGATGTCAAGGCCACAGGTCTGTAGTCACGGTGTGAGTTCGGGTGGTTGTTTGTCGGCACCAGGACCAGGCATGTTGTTTTCCACAGAGCAGGGAACCTCATGCTTAGGTGGAAAATGTGCAGAAAAACATCACACAGCTGAGCCGCACATTATCCTTTCAGGGGTCTGGGACTCGGTCCATCTGGACCTGCAGGCTTGCCTGAATGTAGACAGCTGAGCTCCATCATCACAGGATGGAGATCCTCCATTATCCTCCACAAAATAATGGATGGATTATAATGTGAACTTCTATCTATTTTCATTTTAGTCAACTTAAATAGATTTTTTTTGTGTGTGTGCAAGTAATTCAGACCTTTGAGGTAATTGTTTTGACTTCATAAGAAAAAAGTTGAAACTTTGTTAAACTATTTTACAAGAAGCAATATAGTTCAAATTTTCATCCCAATCTAACATCACACGTAAAATGACAACTTATCGGTATTTATCATTAAGTTAATAAATTAAATGCTTTAAAAATGGGTTAAAAATAATCTGATCGTACTGAAGTACTTTTCTTTCATAACTATCAACTACATCACAAACCGAACACCTAAATAAATGTTAGATATTTAGCTAACGGTACAAACACATACTCGGACAGATGTGGGCATAAACATTATCGCCCCACTTTCACTGGCAGGCGGTAATAAAGGAACATAAAGAGCAAGGTTCAGGTTTAATTTATACATTTATTCTGATCACAGCTGTACAGGAATGCATCGTCACAGCAGAAACACAACCGAAATCTGACCATGGCACAACAGCCGTCACAACACATCCACAACTCAACTGTAAATGTACAGGCTCGCCCCGACTCAAGGTTCATAACCCTCGTGATTATCATCATACTCACTATAATTTATATTCACATAGAACTATCTGTCTCTCAAATATATCTTTGTTTTCAAAGAGCAGAAAAATACAAGTGGACTCTTCACTGGGATGAAACCGGTGGTGGATCCACCGTCTTGGCTTACATGGAGGAGAAACACTGAAAACCGGAGTGCAGCCAACTTACAACAGCTTACAGAGGGGCTTGGATCAGCTCGTACGGGGGTTTGGTGATGTCACAAAAGGACGCAGACAGATGGATGAGGTTGAGTTTTAGGAGCACAACTCAAATTAGAAGCTACTTTTGACATCAATGACACAAAAGTTGTTTTTTAAAGCCGATAAAAGCGGTTAAACTAAAATACATAAAGAAGTCTACCAAGGCACAGAGATTTGCAGAGTTAAAGAAACAGACTCCAGGGGCCTCGTGTATAAAGGTACATACAAAAAAAAAGTAGCATACGCACCTTTTTACATGCTTAAGTTCAGATGTATCAATAATGAACCCTACAAGAAATTCATACCCGGCACAGAGAGCATGCTGGGAAACTCGTAATGTGGACAAAAATACAGGACACTTCTGAAGCGTTCCTTCACGTTGAGCTGCAAGTGTCGGAGGATCGGTTTTAATGCAGCTACATCCCCATGGCAACAGTTTCCGTTAACTGTCAGTAAGAAACCCAACCCATTCACTCGTTCTGTTCTTAATCCCAGAATGCAACATTTACACGTCATCATAGATTTGCACGGTGCCAAAATCTTTGAAGTAAATGTTAATAATAATAATAATAATAATGAATTCAATTTATAACGCACTTTTCATTAATGAAAATCTCAAAGTGCTCAAATGTTGGACTGTCTCAATACATATACTGTACAGTAGTCCCTCGCTATGTTGCCGTTCGACTTTCTCAGACTCGCTCTCTCGCGGTCTTTCAAAATAAGAGTGGACATGACACACAAATGTCTGACTGATGGATGAGGTGCACATTAATTATTTTAAATGATTTAGCACCTGCTGCACCTGTGTGCAGCCCACAGCTGCAGGAGATCTGGATCTCTGCTCTGCAGCAGAGAAGTGGGCGTGGCTAAGAGTGCTGGCAGAGTAGAGTTTAGACATTTGTTAGGGACACTGCAAGAGTGTGGGAGGGTTTTAAAACACCTCAATATATACCTGTATATAAACACTAAAATAAACTACTACTACTTGTGTACTTAATTTTGTTCCATCTCATGTACAACATGAGATAGTAATGACAATAAAGTTTACTTGAACTTGGACTACTGTATCCCCACTTCACGGTTTTTCACTTATCGTGGGGACATGGTCCCAACCCCCTGCGATAAACGAGGGACTACTGTATAACATCCACCACCATGTTGTCGGAGTCCAGCATTTAGAAATGATTAAACGTTGGTATTTTAATTGTCAAACTGAACCACAAACAGTTTTTATCTGGGGGTTGATCCATTTCATAATCAATCTAGGAAATATAGGTAAAGATTTAATCTGAAGTGAAAATCATCTCGTCTGACCAGATTTTTGTATTTAATCACATTTTTTAGCACAAGAAATTGTTGAGAAATAAGTTTGTAAACTTGACTCCATTCGTTGTAAGCCATATTTTCTGCTGTGTGCCACAAATAAGCTGCTGTTAGACACAAGCTTTAAAAAAAAAAGGAAGGGTTGTGCAACAGGACTCCCCCAGAAAACAAATGAGCTGAATATATTTTTCATATTTTGTTGAATTTTCTGACCCATTTAATTTGTTAGTGCCTCTGTACACCAAAGAATATTTATTAAAAAGGCCTCTAACTCTATGTTGAGTGTAGATTTGTCATTAAAGCACATGTAAAGTTTGAAATGCCACCAAAGTGTACCCTGGATCACATCTGCATTTGATGTCCAAACATATTCCTATGTGGGCCAAAACCTTGAAGATGACAGGAGTGGCGAGCCACAAAAATGTGAATTAAACAAATAAATAATCAAAAGTGTACATCTTTTTTTTTTCCAAACTCAGCATAAATATTTTGGAGAAAGGACGAAATTGACAAATTTTGGTGGAGAAGGTGTTCTAAAGTATTGTAGATCCAAAACATTAAATGCTTAATAAACAACAACATTTTATTACTATTTTTTAAATTTGATTTTATAGATTTATTGCCAAAAGATTGTATTAAACTTACTATTGCTCATTGTGAGATTTTTTTGTAACCATTTTGCTGTTAAACCTAAACATTATATAAAAATGATCATCGTTAAATTTGTAAAAGGTCTGCATCAGTCTCTTAAGTTATTAGTTCATATCTTAGATCTTATTAAAGTTTTTCTTTTACAATTTATACTTTTGTCGGATGTAAATGGGACCATGTGTACACAATTTCATTCCACCACATATACCACATATGATGTGAATGACAATTAAGAAACCTTGACCTTAAGCCTATGGTCCAAAATCATACAACCCTTGAAGTGCAGTTGTGGGCCACAAAAAAATCACTCCAAGGGCCACAAATGGCCCCCGGGCCGCACTTTGGACACCCCTGGTTTTCGGTAATGTAGGTGATGAAATATAACTTTAATAGATTATTGAATTTTTAACACCCATGTGTGTGGTGCTCAGACAGCAGCAGCATCACACACACCATCACTCCTCTTTGCGCCAATACTAAAAAAATAAAAAAATGTTTTTACGTCCCACTGCTGGTATGTAGGAGCATTTCTGACTCATAGTGCAGTCATTTATTATTTTTCCCAGAATGCAGACGTGATTTTTTTGAATGTGCAGAATGACACGTGTCGAGGGAGGCGCCTCCTCTGCGCTCCGTTCCTCGGTGATCAGGAGGCGCAAAGGACACGTGCTTGGATTTGTGTGTTTACACAGTTGAGACGCCTGGGATTTTTTTTTGTGCGTGCACCCTTTTCTTGATTTAAACGTACACCACGCTTCAGTAAAAATAAACCTATGCTAGTACACGAGGCCCCAGGACAGGATACTTAAAAAGGGAGGACAAGCATGAGGGCAGATCGGAGGCAGTTTCACAAACCAACAATAGGGGGCGCTCAAACAGCTATTTTAAAAACTGGATGTTTCCTCGATGTTTGTAAAAACTGAAATTGAGAAATATCTTTTGAAAACATTGTTCACTGCTATGGAACAAAGGGAAATACCACACAAGTGTGTGTTTGTGCAAGTCAGTATTTCTCATGTACTACAGTATTTTCTGGTGTATAGGTCACACCTGTGTACAGTATAGGTCGCATTGTCCAATTATCACCAATAGATTGGAAAAATCCCTAGATAGGTCGCACTGGTGTATAGGTCGCACCTACGTTTAGCTCTGCTGCAAATGTCTGCCACAGGAGCGCACAGCAAGGCTTTTAAGAAGATTAACACTTAAAAACAATTATTTGTTTGATAAAAATTATAGCAAATATATGTCTGAGCTGAACTTTTCCTTAATAAATGAACGTAATTGTGAAATGAGCTGGATTTAAAAATTTGTTTCACCGAAAGTGATAACAAGCCATATATAGGTCGCACCTGAGTATAGGTCGCAGGCCATGAAAAAAAACATAAAAAGATGCGACCTATACACCGGAAAATACAGTATTTTGTGTGCAGAATAATTTCCAAGCAGCCCTCTATGTATGAAGATGAACACCTACAGGGCGACACTTCAACCAGTTTCTGTTAATGTGAGCGCGTCTTAACATTTGCATTTAGTTAGTTTGATAAGAGGAACTACTATACGAGTGGGAGGACACTGACACGAGCAAAAGCAGGGACTACGCACACACTCGAAACAACAACAACGCCAGCAACAATAGCAACGGCACCGACAACAACAACGTCATGGAAGAAGACAGCAGACGGGTCAGGAAAAGTCCAGAGAATCACAATCCCCCCCTCTCACACGAAGGAGAAACGGAGGCTACAATACACCTGGAAAAATTCATCTTTGTGATATTTCAGGAGTTAGACAAACTTGGAAAGCGGTCCGTCCTTCCATGTGCTTTTATAAATTCTCTCAGCCACCTCGCCAGTTTGATTCCTGTTTACTTATCACTCTAATCTGCCTGCGAGACCGTTACTGTGCTTATCTTCCCGTGTCTTTATTTTAAAGGATGAGCAACGTGATTGTGCTTCTCGGTCCGCACGGCCATCTGAGGCAAGGGGCCTGCAGAGGTCAGAGGTTGTGTGGGAGCGACCTCTTCAAGTCAGCAGGAAGGAGTCAGAGCTACTGCACCAGAGAAACGTGACTCCCTCCTCAGCAACGTGCACGGCTGGCTACTCAGGAAGCACTTGGGGAGGGGCAGACGCTCAAACACACGCTCTTCAAAAGGCCAGAATTTAGCCGTGGGACAGGACGTGGCAGGTGGGAAAAAAGGGGAAAGACCTTGTCGGAGAAAAGTTGTGGGCAAGAAATCAATCAAGCATCGCATCCAGTTGGTCTGCCAAGTCGTCGAACATGCTGCCGATGTCATCCAAGATCGACACTGTTGCTTTTTTGCTGAAAATAAAGAAAGAAATAAGCCATTACTGTATTAGAATGAATAGGCTATATGCCACGGGTAGTTGTGGCATACTTCCGTCTGTGCTTATCTGAAATGATTACTCACGGACTAAATCTCCCTGCTTGTCATCATCACATGCAACATGTCTTGTCTCAATTCGTGCTAAAGCTGGTAGAGTTTTTTGGACTTTATCATAGAGTGTCCTAAGACAAAATGTGATAGATTCTTTTTTGAATACCATGATTACCCGACTGTATGTTCCTTTTTCTATATCTGATTGTTGGCGGCGCGGTTTTATACTGCTGCGGCTTCCGTGCGTACGTCCCTCTTAGGATGGCGTGTGCGCCAATTGCAACACTTTGTACCTTGGTGCAAATATGCCAATAAGGATATATTCTATTCTATTAAAATATCGGCCACATCCTGAACTTCCGGTTCCCATCCACAGCAGTTGTTGTTAGCGTTAGCTCCTAGTAGCAGACCATGACAATGAGCCGAAATGGGAAGCGGCTGCGAGCTACTGGCACTATGAGTGAGTTCCGTTGTGTCCGCCCACCGGTGGGTACAGCTGTTCCGTTCCCCCGCCGAGGGGGGGTTAGGGCGACAATTTATCGCGGCTATCCGTAAGGGAAACGTCGCTATAGATTTATATGGATTTATATGTGTATAGAGTTATTATTGGTGTGTATGTAGATGTTTTATTAATTGTATTTAGTCATTTATGTGCGTGTCATTCCCGCTAACCGGAAGTGCGCGGTCCGGCTCATGCATGCGTGCTAGAACGGAAGTCCGTGGCATATAGCTTATTGAGGCCCATAGAATAAATTGTGTTAATTAGGGTATATTTTTGCCCCACTGTTAGGATTTAATATAATCATTAACTCTGTTTTTATATTTCTGATGCACTGATTTATTTTATTTTTTTGTCAGCCTCAGAATTTTTTGTTTTTGTTTTAACAGTTTTAGTTTTCTTTGACTGTTCTGAGTTTGTTTCCGACTTGGAAATTGTTACATTGCTATGTTGATGACACTCAATTATATTTATCCTTGAAACCCAATGAATCTTCAGTTACTTAAATTACAAAAGTGTCTTAAAGACATAACCTGGACGACCCTTAATTGTGTTTTTAAACTCATACAAGACAGAGGCTGTGGTTTTTGGACCTGGACATTTTAGGAATAAACTTTGCAGCCTGTCACTTCCTGTGGATGGCGTTGATTTGGCCTTTAGATCTAATATAAAAAACGTCACCAGGACCAGTTTCCTCCACCTGTGTAATATCACTAAGATTAGAAACATCTTGTCCAATAATGATGCAGAGAAACTGCTCGATGCATTGATCACTTCAAGCTGGACTAATGTAATGGTTTATGGGTGTCCAAACACTTCTTTAGAAAGTCTTCAGTTAATCCAAAATGCTGCTGCCAGAGTCTTAACTGGAGTTACTGGGAGAGATCATTCCTCTAGTTTTAACTTCAATCAATTCAGAACATTTAAAATCTTCCTTCTAAGCTCTAATTAATTACGTTCCATTTTATACCAAAGATCTTATTGTTCCATTATTCCAAACAGTGCACATCACTCCCACACTGCGGGTTTACCGGTACTTGTGGTTCCTAGTGTTTCTAATGGTAGAATGAGAAGCAGATCTTCAAGTTATCTTGTGGAAACAACTCCTTGAGGCTGACACATTTACTTTTTAAGAGTCTTCCCTTTTGATTAATCCAATAGCTAGGGTTGGTTTGTGTTTCATGAATTATCCCTTAGTTATGTTGCTATAGGCTTCGACTGCTGGAGGACAAATTGACCACAACCTCACTCTGCTGCTGTCTTTATTCACCCTTCTGTTCATGTTTGTATTTGCCATTCTACGTTTCCTTTGTCTTTAAAGAACAAAAACAGCTGGTCCAGTCATATTCCTGTCCTCTCTGTCCCAAGCCAGTTGAGCCAGATGTGCTACCATCTGAGCCCGGTTCTGCTGGATGAAGCCTGGTTCCTGTTAAAAGGAAGTTTAATGAATGTTTGAAATTCGTTGTACTGTATCTGATGAGACATTTTCAAATGGTTTCTGTTTTTGTTTAGTTTACACACTCCAGTGGATTTTATTTTATATTTAGTCGAAGTGGTGAAACCTGCAGCTTTCCTTCATACTCACTCGTTTGGCTTGTCGTCCTCCTTTATTTTATGCTCCACAACCTGCAGCGCTGCAGCCAAGGAGGCGCTGGTCTCCTCCAAGCGATGCTGAATGTGTTCTGCTTCCTCCACTCCAGTCTCCTCTTTCACTCCTTCCCTCACTAAAGACCTCCTCTCCACCTCCCTCATTTTCCCATCTTCTGCTCGCCTTTCTTCCTGTTCTGTTTTTATCTTGAGCTCCCTCTTCCTCTCCTCCTCGTCCTCCACCTCCCGTCCTCCCAGCAGGTCGATGGAGAGCCCAGCGATGGAGGAGCGGGGAGGTTTGACAGGGTGAGGCGACGGAGTGGAGGGACTCTGGAGCGGAGAGGGGGAAGCAGGAGGGAGTCCTGGAGACAGACAGGGGGCTGAGGGGGTGTCTGGAGCTGGAAGTGGGGCAACAGAAATGGGAGAGGAGAGTTTGGGGGTTGGAGTGGGACTGGCTGCAGCGGGGCTTGTAGCAGCGGGGCTTGTAGCAGCGGGGCTCGAGCTCGCGGTGGCTGAAGATGCTGCAGGTTTGCCAGGTTTAGGAGCTATTGGAGGCCCGCGGGGTTTTGGAGATACAGGAGGAGGAACACGCTTTGAATCTGGTCAGAGAGAATCCCAGAAACAAACAAAAAAAA
The DNA here is from genome assembly GCA_038048925.1 of Garcialebias charrua. Classification (NCBI taxonomy): domain Eukaryota; kingdom Metazoa; phylum Chordata; class Actinopteri; order Cyprinodontiformes; family Rivulidae; genus Garcialebias; species Garcialebias charrua. The sequence continues at coordinate 19,004 of JBBPBX010056052.1, forward strand.
AAACATCAGTTTTGTTATTAACATGGTATCAATATATCAAATCAATGCTAACAGGGTATAATTAGATTCTACTTCTTAGGTTTGAGCATGTGATGCTTCTAAAGCCTGGAATACACTTGAGCGTACATGAAGTACGCCACTGTACGCGCGCATTTTGTGCGCATGCTTTCACTGCTATAGCTCGGCTTTTATCAGCTTTCAAACGCTCGCGTGCTCGCTCCAGATCCTTGTTGTAATATGAGCAGCTGCGCGCGGAGGGGACTCAACTGAGCTCGCTGATTGGTCACTTGCTGACACGCCTACTGAAATGATTGACAGCTTTCAGTCAGCTCATGAGCAGCTCGCTGAAGAAAGCTGCGGTGTTCTGATGCGGTGTTTAATAATAATAATAATAATAATGAATTCAATTTATAACGCACTTTTCATTAATGAAAATCTCAAAGTGCTACAAGGAGCAACAGAATTAAATGTCAATAAAACAAATAATAAAACAATTAAAATCAATAACAATATCAGCTAAGATCAAAAGTAGAATCATGAGGAGGTAGAGTATGCTTGGTCGAAAAGAAAGGTCTTCAAGCCGCTCTTAAAGTCAACCACAGACTGTGGGGCTCTTAGACAGTCAGGAAGAGAGTTCCACAGGCGGGGGGCAGCCACACTGAAAGCCCGGTCTCCCATGGTCCTTAATTTGGTTCTCGGAATGTGAAGGAGATTGCTGTTCTGTGACCGCAGCGAGCGGGTGGATGAGTATGGAATAAGAATATCCTTCAGATAATCTGGTGAAGTTCCGTGTAAGCATTGATGTGTAATGAGAGCAGTTTTGTACTGAATTCTGTAGGCGACAGGAAGCCAATGAAGGTTATGGAGAATGGGCGTAATATGTTCAAATTTACGAACTCTCAACAAGATCCTTGCTGCACTGTTTTGAATATATTGAAGTTTCTGAAGGTTTTTGCCAGGGATTCCAATAAACAGGGAGTTGCAGTAGTCGAGCCTGGAGGAGACAAAAGCATGGACTAGCTTCTCCGCATCGGAAAAAGTGTGTGCAGGTGTTTCTACTATATATGTTATAAAAAGTTATCTCAGAAATAAAAATAATAACAGGGAGCGCTTTTCCTGCAGCACACAGTCCACCAGGGAATATTTAAAACATCGCGCACCCAGGTAGGACCTGAATTCATTCATTTCAGTCATCGAGTGAACGGAGGAAGAAGCGGTTACTTGACTTTAGGCAAAAAAACAAAAGAAAAGGCCAGATCAGCGATAAAGAAGGGGAATTTATTTCATTTGTGTAACATACAAAACAGTCCGGCGCCGGGGAAGTTTATGGTCAGACACCGCGCAAGCGTCCGCGGTCGTAAAAAAAAAGCTTTGCGCGTACATGCCCTGAGGGGCTGCGCGGGGCTACGCTTTTGCCTTGACGTACGTACGTGGCGTATAGGCGTATTGCTTGTACGCTCAGGTATATTTCAGGCTTAAGGCCCTGTTTACACGGACACGGTGGGGGGGAACGGAGGTTTGGGGTATGTTAATTAGAGTAAAAACATTTGCGTTGACACGGGCGAATTCTGTGGATATGAACCTCCCCCCGCCCTCATGACTTCACTGTAGTTGCCATGCCAGGCCGTTAGATGGCGCTGTGAATTTTTGAACCTTCACTAACGCGCATGCGTGCTGCCTGAGGCTGCCTCGTCTGTTTACCATTGGGGCTAAAAGTTCAGCTAACTACAAGTTGTTGTCAACAAGTTAACAACAAGTTAAAGCTGGAATTTGGATAAGAGTCGACAGATTTGACACCAAATGGGACCTGCTTCATCTAACAAGCTGCACACCAGTTGCTGAGCAGAACCATATGCTGGTGAAGATTCTCAGTCGTCCAGGACATGATAAAATCAAAAAAGGCGTTCAATACAGAACAACTGGACTTTATTTGTAGCAAAAAGACGTTTCGCTTCTCATCCGAGGAGCTTTATCAATTCAGTGAGGAGACAGTGAGAGGGAGAAGTTATAACCAGGATAAGCCATTGACACGCACCAACATATGTAAATTGGAAACTAACACCCACACATACTTGGGATAACACGTACCTGTGACCCATTCAAAGTTCAGTGTGTGAAAACAGAGCTTACAGAAAACACACACACATCCTACTGTATGTAAATTGACAAGTCACACCTCACACATTAATAGCAGGGACCTGTCAAAGTCTTTGTAGTCTAATTCACAAACGAGGCTCCTCTGTTCTCATCAGGTGTGAGACGCCTGGGAACCAAACCCAGGCCGCACTATAAGTTTTAGAAATTTGGAATCTTAGACCTCCTCCTCTGTTTAACGATGGTTTCTCTCTTTTTACATAAATCGCCTCCTTCACACCCCTCTCAAACCATCTGTGCTCTCCGGGATCCGGGAGCTGCACCACGTGAGCAGTTTCTGTGTCAACCTGAGGAGGGGCTGGGACCTTGTCCCGCCTTCTCTGTTGATGAAGGAGACTGTCGTCCTGTTGTCTGATTTTATCAGGACATGTTGTTGTGCAACCAGCCCCTTCGTGTAAAAGTGTTTCAGAGACAAAAACATTGCTCTGAGTTCCAGGAGGTTTATGTGGAGTTTGGCCTCCTGCGGTTTCCAGACCCCTTGGGCATACCGGTTTCTGCAGAGACCTCCCTATCCTATTTTTGAGGTGTCCGTGGTGATCAGAACACGTGACAGCACTCTTCCCAGTGTGATGCCTTTGTTGAACACTGTGGGAACCTTCCATGACTCCAGAGCCTTCATGCACTCTGGACCAATCAGTATCCCCTTTGTTCGTTGAGGGGCGGCAGGTTGCCATTGTTTGTTGATCCATATCTGTAGAGGGCACATTTTTAATAATGCCAGAGGCACGCAGACAATAACTTCTGCCAACAGGCCCAAGAGATGCTGGCACTACTTGAGAGGCACCCTCTGGCCTAGCTGAAAACATGTTAGGCAGAGGAGGAGGGATGAAACCCGTGCCTCTGAGAGCCTTGCTCTGTACAGTATGGAGTTGAGCTGTACTCCCAGAAATACGGTAATCTGGGCTGGGGTCAGGTTGCTTTTTGCCAGGTTTAAAACGAAACCTAGAGCTTTCAGGTGAGGCATCACCCTCTCTGTATGCTGCTGTGCCTGGACTGTCTCGTCCAAGAATGAGCAGATCATCCAGATAATTCAGAACTCTGACCCCTTGACCCCTCAGTGGGAACAAGGCCGCGTCCAGACATTTCGTGAATGACCGAGGAGCGGATTTCAAGCCAAAAGGCATTGCCAAAAACTCGAACGCGATGCCATGGAAGGCAAAGCGGAGATATTTTCTGTGGCAAGGCAGGATGCTGAGATGAAAAAATCTATGCAGAAATAATCCCCCGGTTGGACCGAGTGAATTACTTGTCTGAGTGTCAACATCCTGAATTTGTACGTTTTTATTCTTCTGTTCAGACTCTTGAGGTCCAAGATAGGCCGCAAGCCCTGATCCCGTTTCGGGACCAGGAAGTACTTGCTATAATGACCCTTTTTTACATCGTGAGCAGGGACCATTCTGATCACTCCTTTCTGCATCATGACTGAGATCTCGTCTCTTAAGACATGAGTGCTCTCTGGGCTTAAGGAAGACGGAAGCACCCCCGTCAAAGAAGGTGGCCACTTGTGGAACTGCAGCCGCAGACCAAGGGTGACAGTGGACGTGACCCACGTGTTCGGTTTGCATGCCTCCCAGGTGCTCGCGTGTGCGGTTAGTCTGGAGGGCATGTGTATTGTGTGCTGTTTGTGTGTCAAGGGGACGGGAGTGGGGTGAATGGCCCCCTCTCGTATGCTCTTTTTCGGACTTCCCTGTCCCTCCGTGCACGCCTGAGTGTCTGTCTGGTGTTGACAGAACTCTGGC
>JBBPBX010056053.1:11892-22895 GCA_038048925.1 Garcialebias charrua
ATTCTCTCTCTGAGAACATTAAAGACCAGATTGCAGCAAGAGACGAACCTCCTAACTTCGAAGCGCTAATAAATTTAGCGATCTCTATTGATGAATTTTTCCGGGAACGTCGCAGAAAATGGGACTACAACTACCAGAGACCCAACACTTCCAGCTTTTCTACGTCATCAGATGGGGATTATAATTTCAGTATCAAACCCGAAGCTCGCTACCACCATCTACTGGATCTCAGTTAGCATTACCTGAACCTGAACTAATGCAGATTGGTAGAACACGATTGACAGCAAGTGAAAAACAGAGACGTAGGAATTCTAACCTATGCTTGTATTGTGGAAATGAGGGACATTATATTGCTTCATGCCCACTTCTGGGAAATGTAAATGCCCGCCAATAAGACGGAAGCTGTTGGTGGGCACTTCATCTTTCACTTCCATGCGTAGATTAACTTTACCTACTGTTATTCAGTTCAAACAAGACCGTTTTCCTGTGTCAGCATTAATTGACTCTGGTGCTGAACAAAATTTAATTAGTTAAGATTTAGTTAAGGAATTTTTTTCTCCCCGTTCTGGAAATTGACCCAGTTTCTGTTACTGGAGTAACTAGGGAGACTTTAGTACAGATTTGTTTTAAGACTGAATATGTGCATTTAATCACATCTGGTAATCACCATGAAATTGTTAGTTTCTTTGTGTTTGATTCACCCAACACTCAAATGATTTTAGGGTTTCCCTGGTTAAAGAACCATAATCCCCACATCAGTTGGGAGTTCGGCAGGATAGAGAAATGGAGCGACACGTGTTTGAAAAATTGCCTTCACTCAGGCATCTCCAACCCTTTAACTAGTGTACAAGAAGCCGAGAAAATTGATCTATCCACCATTCCCCCGATTATCATGATCGGTCTCCAGTATTCAGTAAAGTGAAGGCTCTCTCTCTTCCTCCCCATCGTCCCTATGACTGTGCCATCGACCTTCTTCCTGGAGCTCCTCTGCCATCTAGCCGTTTATATCACCTCTCAGGCCCTGAACGTGGATCCATGAAGTCCTACATCGAGGAGTCCTTGGATTCAGGAATCATCTGCCCTTCAACTTCTCCACTGGGGGCAGGGTTCATTTTTGTTGCTAAGAAAGACAAGACTCTACGTCCTTGCATTGATTATCGGAGGTTGAACAATATTACTATAAAGAACAAATATTCTTTACCACTACTTGACTCTGTCCATGAGCAGTTACAACCAGCCACTATCTTGTCCAAATTGGACCTACGTAATGCTTATCACCTCGTCCGTGTCCGAGAGGGCGATGAATGGAAAACAGCTTTTAACTTGGGACACTTCGAGTATCTTGTCATGCCCTTTGGCCTTACCAATGCTCCTGCAGTGTTTGAAGCACTGGTCAATGGTGTTTTAAGAGACTTTATTGGTGAGTTTGTATTTGTTTACTTGGATGATATTCTCATTTATTCCAGAAATGAGAATGAACATGTCATACATGTCCGGACGGTAATCCAAAGACTCTATGAGAACCAACTTTTTGTAAAAGTTGAAAAATGTGCTTTTCACACATCCTCTGTTGCTTTTTTGGGTTTTATCTTTGGAGAAGGACACTACAGGGCAGACCCAGAGAAGACTAAGGCAATGGTGGAGTGACCAATTCCTGAGACTAGGAAACAACTGCAACGATTCTTGGGTTTTGCAAACTTCTACAGACGCTTTATCAAGGACTACAGTCGCATTGCAGCACCTTTGTCTCAACTCACGTCTACCAACATAAATTTCAGATGGACCCTGGAGGCCAACTCTGCTTTCGGTAAGCTTAAACAGCTTTTCTCTTCCACACCCATCCTCTGTCATCCAGACATCACTCATCAGTTTATCCTGGAGGTGGACGCTTCTGACACTGGGGTAGGAGCCGTTTTGTCACAGAGATCACCTTTGGACAACAGAGTGCACCCATGTGCCTTTTTCTCTCGCCGTCTGTCCCCAGCTGATTGGAATTATGACGTGGGTAACAGATAATTACTTGCTGTAAAACTGACACTAGAAGAGTGCTGTCACTGGCTTGAGGGCACGGAGCTGCCTTCCCTCATTTGGAATGATCATAAGAACCTCACTTATCTCAGAGATGCTAAACGCCTAATCCCAGGCAGGCACGTTCATCACTGTTTTTCAATAGATTCAATTACACACTGACTTTCTGACCTGGTTCTAAGAATGTTAAGTCTGATGCTCTGTCCCACCAGTTTTCTCTTCCAGATACTCCAGAAGTCAAAGAGAACATCTTACCTCCGGCGTGCATCATTGGAGCCCTCACCTGGCCCATTGCCCGGGAGGTTTGTGAAGCCCATCGTTAAGAACCAGACCCTAGCACAGGACCGCCTTACGCTCTTTGTTCCCACCGCTTTTAGATCCAAGGTACTCAAATGGGTGCATACAAACAAGCTCTCTTATCACCCAGGTGGTCCACTTTGTCCCAAGACTTCAAGGATTTTGTTGCAGCTTGTCCCACATGTGCCAGGAACAAGTCTTGTACTCATCCCCCTGCAGGTCTTCTTCGACCATTACCCACGCCCAGCCGCCCATGGTCACACATCACTGTTGATTTCGTTACTGGCTTGCCTCCTTCTGATGGTAACACCACCATTCTCACCGTCATCGACAGGTTTTCTAAAGTAGCCCATTTTGTGCCTCTTCCAAAGTTACCTTCTGCTATGGAGACTGCTCATCTTCTTGTACAAAACGTTTTTCGTATTGGTGTCTCTTCCGACGTGTTGTTGGATAGGGGTCCCTAGTTTGTCTTTCAGGTGTGGCACAGTTTTTGTAATGCCTTGGGGACGTCGACCAGTCTCACATCCGGCTATCACTCATAATCCAACTGTCAGGCTGAACGGTGCAACCAGGAGCTCAAGGCTACCCTTTGATGCCTCGTTGAAGGCAATCCATCTGCCTGGAGTCGACATCTGGTCTGGGTGGAATATGCCCACAATGCCCATACGTCTGCAGCCACAGGTATGACACCTTTTGAAGCTTCGCTGGGATATTTGCCTCCTTTGTTACCTAGTCAGGAGTCAAACATATCGGTGCCGTCAGTACAGCACCATTTCCGACGCTGTCAATGTATCTGGCGCCAGACTAAGGCAGAACTACTCTGCATGGCCGCCCAGAATAAGAGGTTTGCAGACCGCCACCGATATTCTGCGTCCTCTTATCAGGTCGGTCAGAAGGTTTGGCTTTCCATCAGGAACATCACCCTGAAGTACACCCAGAGGAAGTTGGCACCTCGATTCTTTGGGCCTTTCACTATTCTCCGGATTGTCAACCCCTCTGTAGCATCTTCAGCTGCCCGCTTCCATGAGGATTCATCTGACGTTTCACGTGTCCCAGATCAAGCCCTTTTCTGAGAGTCCTTTGTGCCCGTCTGCCAGCCTCTCTCTACCCACTCGTCTCATCGACAATCATCTGGCTTTCACAGTCCGTGCCATTCTGGATGTACGGCGTCCTGGGAGAGGTTTCCAGTATCTTTTGGACTGGGAGGGGTATGGCCCTGAGGAGTGGTCGTGGATTCCCCGCTCCTTCATCCTGGATCCCAGTCTGATCACCGTTTTCTTCAGGGATCACCCGGAGAAGCGATTCGGGTCGCCTGGGGACGCCCCTTGAGGGGAGATACTGTAAGAGTGGCACTTGCTGCAGCTCCAAGATGGCCGCCAATCATCCACAGCTGACGGTTGTTCCCCTGACAAGCTCCACCTGTACTTGAGGCTGCAGTCAAGTTCTACTCTTCGCTGGAGCATTGATGCCTACACATGTCCTTGTGTCCATCTTGGTCCTGTCAAGATTCTCCTGTTTCCAGCTCTCTGCTCATCATGCCTTGCCCTCCAACCACTTGCCTGCCTCATTCGCCCTCTGGGATTCATCTCAAGGAGTTAAAGATTTCTCTGGAGCATTCATCCTCCTTTTTCATCTGAAATCCAGAGGATCCCTGTACATATGTATATAGGTTTTTGCATTGTAAATAATAAACACGGTTACTTTTGCACCTCTTCGTCTTGTGTCGTTCTGGGTCTCGTTACCAACTGGGTTACCCTTTGAAATCATAACAGCGACTGGTGTAGAGCTTATTAGATGAAGCGGGTCTCACTTGGCGTCAAATCTGTCTACTCTTATCCAAAATTCAGCTTTAATTTGTTAATTGTTGTTAGCTAAACTTTTAGCCCCAAAGGAAATCAGACTGTGGAAGCACGCATGCACATTAGGTTAAGGTACAAAATTCACAGCGCCATCTAATGACCCAGCATGGTAACTACAAACGATTCATGAGGGCAGAGGGGATTCCTGTGGATGCATGTAAACACAGAATTCGTCCGTGTCAACGCGGATCTTTTCCTCTAATTAACATGCGAAAAAAAAAAAACATGTTTCCCCCAATGGGGCTAGTGGTGTTGTGTAAATGATCAGCAGAACTGCAGAGAGAAAGGTGCGGTTTCACTCAAAATATGTGCCGTGTAAGGCAAAAGTGGCATTTTTTAAGTTCCTGACTAAAACCAATGCAGACATGTCCCATCCATCCATTATATATTTACCTGCTTCTTCCATTTTAGGTCATGGGGGTCACCTGTGCCCATGTCCAGCAATCACTGTGCGAGTGGTGGGGTACACCCTGGACAGGTCTCTAGTCCATCACATAGAGACAAATGAGACAAACAACCATTCACTCTATCACTCACACCTAGGGGAAATTTAGAGCTACCAATCAGTCTAACATGCATGCTTTTGGTCTTTAGGAGGAAACTAGAGTACCTGGAGAAAACCCACACATGCATGGAGAGAGCATGCAACTCCACCCAGAAAGTCCTCCGGACCGGGAATTAAACCAGGGACCTGCTCGCTGAGAGGCAACGGCTCTGCCAGTTACGTCACTGTGCTGCCCCTGCTGACATGTTCCTGTTTTTAGTTCCCTTATCAGTCATTTCACTCGGTGCAACATAAATGCTATGGGAATTGTGTCCCCGTGCGATTACCTGAAGGAATACAATCACGCCTTTACGGCAAGGGCGTCAGCGTCACGCCAGAGACCCCGCCCTCTGGGTATATAAGGTGCTGACTCCCATCCATTGTTCTCTTATTGCCCTTCACCTCGCTTAAACCTGAACTTTCTCTTTGCGGGACTTCTCTGTTTCTTCATCGCTCGACCAAAGGTGAGCTTGTTCCCTACATAGGGCGTAAAGAGAATTATTCCTACGTACTACTGGGCTAGCGAAAGCTAGTCCGGCACATTTTTCTCTAACCCCGAAGTTTTTTCTTCTCCTATTTCCGCAGACTGCTTCGCTCGACTGCGCTAACTACGTCGCACCGCTACCTTTGCTAATTCGTAGCAGGCTAGTCAGCGAAAGTGACGCGATGGAGGAGACGTCTCCAATAAAAAGAAAAAGGATTTTGGAAGGACTCGCTCGTCTAATCTCGGACATGCCTCCGGAGAAAGGAAAGTGAAAGAAAAGACTTCCGAAAAAGACCAGCAGGACGACGAGCCCAACATCGCGTGCCTGCCCCAGCGGCTGTGGTTTTTCCCTCTCTGCGGCGGACACCCATGAGGCCTGCCCTGTCTGCCTGGGAATGTTGCACGTGAAGATGGCGTTGGATGCGCCCGACTCTTGCCCACACTGCAGCCAGATGCTGGAGGCCGTGAGGAGACACCGGACGGACTTCGTCACCAAGGCCATGGGTGCCGCTACGGCGCCAGAAGACCTGGACACTACTGAGCCTCTCACTCCTACGCCGGAGCTCGAGAGCATGGCTCTGGATGACAGCACCCGAGTCGAATGGGGCGACAGCCCAGATGTGCTGCCTCCCATGGTGGACTTGACAGTCGAATTCGACACTCAAGGCATGATGAACGAGGACGAGATCTCAATTTCAGCCTCAGGTGAATTTTCTACGGATGACGCCGACGTTGAATATGAGGAACAAGGAGAAGACCTCTCCCGCATCCCGGCGCCTGTGCTCCCGGAGACTGACTTTTCCATCCTTGCTCTGTTCGACTTGTGTCACAGAGCAGTGGACGCGCTGCAGATCCCATGGTCGGAGCCTCCACCTCGTTAACAGGTCACAAGGTTGGCAGGAAATTATTTTTATTCGAAGCAGCAGGCCGCCACGAAGCAAAGGAAGCCCATCTTTCTGGATTTCCTCACAGAGCTGACTCGTACCTGGTCTCAGCCCAGAGCTCCCATGTTACTGCCGCTCTTGCAGTTCCTCGACATGGACGGGATGGATGAAGCGGGTATAACCAATGTCCCTCAAATGGAGGACACGTTGGCGTCTCATCTGGCTCCCAAGTCATCCTGGACAAAACCAACTCTCCCCAACAAAGCCTGTCGAGCTTCGGCTTCTCTGCTCTAGAAATGCTATAGAGCTCAGGGCCTTGCGGCGCACGCAATGAACGCATCCGCCATGATTCAAGCGTACCTGTCTGAAAAACTGCAGGAGCTCCAGGTAACGACAGACAAGCAAGCTGCCGCCGAAGTGCTGGATGAAGCCCGCAGAGCAACAGACTTTGTGCTCCGCATGATGGGGACAGCAGCTGTTGCACAAGGCAGAGGCATGGCTGAGGTGGTCATCGCACAACGCCATCTGTGGATGACCCTAACTGACCTCCCGGAGGGACAAAGAATTCCTTTTCTCCACCATTCGATAGAACCGACGGGACTGTTTGGAAAAGCTCTGGATCGAATTCAAACCAGGCTGGACCAGAGGCGCAAACAGGCTGAGACTCTCTGGGTAGGCATCCCCAGAAGAGCCTTACCACCTCCTCACCCCCCGCCCAGGGAGTCAGCTGGGAGCATAGCCCCGCAGCCTCGACACCACTCAGCCACACTTGCCCCACCGCAAAAGCGGCCGGCATACGAGGCCGAGCACCGGCAGAGACCACCGCCGGGCCCACCTCGGACCGAACACGCCTGGAGTAAAAACAGATATTTTCCCCGCCATGCGGTCTGACATAGGGCCTCCTCGGCAAATCAGGACATTAGACAGAAGCGTACCTGATGAACCAACCATCACCCTTGACTTTACAGGATCACCCGCCCAAGCGGTACGGGAAATTACCATACCATACCATACCAGCTTTATTTATAGAGCACTTTAAACACCTACAGGACCAAAGTGCTGTACACACAACAAAACAATCAATCAGGTAATAAAATGATTAAAATAAATAAAAGTCACATAATAAAAGTTGAGGAATCATACACTCAGATAAAACAAGCGACTAAAATTATTAAAAGTCAACATCGCAGATGGTGTCATAGGCCAGGGAGAAGAGATGGGTTTTAAGAAGAGATTTAAAAACAGACAGGGAAGAGGCCTGTCTGATGTTCAAGGGAAGGTTGTTCCACAGTTTAGGAGCTGCCACAGCAAAAGCACGGTCTCCTCTCCTCTTGCGTTTTGTCTTTGGGACACTCAGGAGCAGCTGATCACATGATCTGAGGGATCGAGAGGGTGTGTATGGCTGCAGCAACTCTGACAGATAGGGCGGGGCAAGACCATTTTGCGCTTTAAAAGCAAATAAAAGAACTTTAAAATGAATCCTGGAATGTACGGGCAGCCAGTGCAGGGAGGTTAAAACAGGAGTAATGTGGTCAAACTTTCGTGTGCCAGTTAAAAGTCGTGCAGCGGCGTTCTGTACCCTCTGAAGCTGAGAGATACACGAATCACTGATTCCTATATAGAGTGCATTACAGTAGTCCAGCCGTGTGGTCACAAAGGCGTGAACTACTGTTTCAAAATGCTGCTTGGAAAGAATTGGCTTTACCTTAGCCAGCTGCCTCAGGTGGAAAAAACTAGTTTTAACAACTGCTCTGATGTGGTTTTCAAATTTTAGTCCGGCATCGATCTTGACCCCCAGGTTTGTAACAATAGGTCTGATATATTGAGCCAAGGAACCAACATTGACCTTGGGAGTCTCAGTGGAGCTTCCAAAAACCATCACCTCAGTCTTCCCCTCATTAAACTTTAAAAAGTTCACAGCCATCCTTTTTACCTTTTCACGTCCAGACTTTGTTTGTAGCACGGTACAAAAAGCTAGTGACTTTGTTTCATGCACGAATCATGTCTTCTCTATTGTGAGTGACATAAAGTCAAATATGTTGTTACACATAAACACGAATAAAGCTCAAAAAACAGTCCCTCTCTGTTTCTTGACTAAAAAAACAAAAAACAAAAAAAACAAACACAGTAACATCAGGTCCCCTCTATTCTTCCGACCGATGTAAAGGACGGGGACCATCATTCCCCTCTCCCTTGCGGCTCACAGGGTGTTAGCCTAATCAATAAACCCCAGTAGGATGCCTCGGGTCTGTCTGCAACAGACAGGCCCAGAGGCGCCTGCAAGCAGGCCCGTCAGTCATCACAGAGACAAGTGAGGCGGGTGACATGTTCCAGTCCCCGCTCCGTTGTAAACCACAGGGCCGGCAATACACAAATCAAACAAACCCGTGACACGTCAGCACTCGAAGGGGAAAGCGCCGACATAATCTGATAACCCACCTTCCTGACTACATATTCAACAAATGCCAGTAAGTGACGGGGGGTCACGGCAGAAGCCTGCAGGCCAACACCAGTATCACACGTTCACAAAGACAGCTGTGATGAAACTGCAACGTGTATAAACACTCAGTGCAGAACACAAATGGCACCAGGGCTAAATCAGACTCCTCTTCCCTTTAATCGAAAAGGACTGAACTTTCTGTCACCAACCAATCTAAAGTCTGCTCAACACAAAGGATCATCTCGAACAGCTCCACATCCTCATGCTGAAGCTGTCCCCTTATCCTCAGTGGGCGACACGCCATGCTCAAGCAGTGATCCTGCAGCGTGTGACCACGCTCGCTACACTGACTCAGCTCTGTTCTTAAATGACACCCCCCACCGGGTGAAACATAGCTCCCCGGAGGTTCGTCAGGCTCCAAGGCTCTGATGAGGCTGGAGACCAGTAAACCAGACCCAACTAGGAAACGGGCTAGAGTCAGGAGATCTGCTCGTATACAAAACTTGCAACCCCTCCGAACCATGACTCCCAACAAAAAGAGGAAAAACAGACATTCTGTTCCGCGTTTGTCTAATAATGACAGCAGATTGCCTCTGCCTCCAAACACTCTCGATCAGAGTAATATGGCGGTACATCTGCAAGAAGGCCCTCTCCCTAATGTGGTTGGCCTTCTAGGGACCGCAGAAATCAGAGCCCTTGAGGGAGAGCTAGTTCCACCACCTACTCTTCTCCAGGGACCCTCCACGTCACCAGAAGGAACAGTCTCACCACTTAAGCTGGGTTTATACTAGCGTCTCATGTCTTTTACCTCCCGCCGACATGTCTTTTACCTCCCGCTGAGTGAACCCAGTCACCGACTGCATGAGTGTGTAGGACTACCAAACATATGTACTTGTACATATTTTACCTATAGCTCCCATGGGAGACTGTAAAATGACAGTTTGAAGGAGCATTATCACGTCCATTGGTATGTATATGAGGCCATTTACATCACAGACTACAGGATCAGTTGCTATGGCAGATGAAGTTGCTAGGGGAGACTGCAAGTCCTGTCACCTGTCACCTATTCCACGGTCAAGGCGGGATTGCATTGGTCACTTTTATCTGAAGGGGGATTGTACAGGTGATCCCCAACTTACGAACAAGTTCCATTTCTACGCCGGTTCGTATAGCTGAAACGCCGTAAGTTGAAGCCGCCGCAAGTCAAGAACTACCTGTGTTGGCCACTTTTATCTGAAGGTGGCGGGATTGTACAGGTGGTCCCCGACTTGCGAGATTGAATTAGCATTATCACGTCCATTGGTATGTATATCAGAGAGTCAGAGTCAGAGTCAGAGAGTCTTTATTGTCATTTGCACCGCATGTGGTACATGTGATGAAAACGAGATTATGTACACGGGGTCCCAGTTACATCCAACAACAAATGCAAGAGAAAAACAGTAATAACATCTAGAATTAACTAAGAAAAACATCAACTAGTAATACCTTAAGCTCTAATGTAGTGGAAAAACATCATTATAAACAGCAGCACGAACATGAGTCTGTATGAGCAGATGGTCACAAATGAACATAGCAACAAGAAAACAGATCAGCATCAGCATGATGTGATATTTTGCAGTGATTATTCTTATTATTTATTTATTCATGAGTCTAACAGCCTCAGGGTAGAAGCTGTTCCTCAGTCTAGTGGTTCTACATTTGATGCTCCTCAACCTCCGTCCTGAGGGGAGTGGGGCAAAGAGTGAGTGTGCTGGGTGAGTGAGGTCTTTCATGATGCAGGTGGCTCTTTTTCTGCATCTGGAGGTGTAAATGTCTGTGATGGTGGGGAGACTGACTCCAACAGACTTCTGTGCAGCCTTCACCACTCTCTGCACAGCTTTCCTCTCTGCAACTGTGCAGCCTCAATGCCACACATTGATGCTGGAGCACAGGATGCTCTCCACTGCACACCTGTAGAAGGAGGTGAGAACTAGGCTGCTCAGACCAGCTCGTCTCAGCCGTCTGAGGAAGTAGAGTCTCTGATGACCTTTCTTGATCAGGCTGGTGGTGTTGTTGCTCCAACTGAGGTTATCATTCAAGTGTACACCCAAGTATTTGTAGCTGGAGACCACCTCCACCGCAGATCCACCTATGTTCAGTGGGGCATGGGTGTGTTTGTTCCTTCTGAAGTCCACAATCATCTCCTTTGTCTTCTTCACATTCATGTGAAGATTATTCTCTTTGCACCAGCTCTCCAGATGTTCCACCTCCTGTCTGTAGCTGGACTTATCATTGTTTGTGATGCATCTTACCACCGCTGTATCATCTGCAAAATTAACAATATGACAGCCTGGATGTGTGGCTGTGCAATCATATGTGAGCAGAGTGAACAGAAGAGGGCTCAGCACATACCCTTGGGATATATATATATATATATATATATATATATATATATATATATATATATATATGTATATATATATATATA